>JAOBAT010093127.1:0-17187 GCA_026413305.1 Hydrozoanthus tunicans | reverse complement strand
GGGGGGGCGGGAGTGTACAGGCAAGGGGTGGGGAGTTGTACAAAAACCCTAAAAAAAATTCAAATGCTCCAGGGTGGGGATGAGATTACTAATCAAATTTAAGCAAAACACCCCACCCAGGGGACAACTTATTGCTTTCAACCGTCAAAGAACCATTATTTTTTTGCAAACTTTTTATTATAGTCGTTTTCATCTAAATGTCTACACCCAAGACTCTTTAAATGCAGTGTTCTTTATGCTTACCTTGTCCTTTCCTCGACGCTTGGAAACGCAACTATGTGGCGATGCTTAGTGACCTCACCAACACAGGAATCCCAAATGCTTTAAAAAATCAAGTTTCCCGACTTACGGGACTAAGTTTGTGATCAAATTCTCCACCCACAGGCATATACTTGACATCAAATCCCTACCCCTTGCCCGTATACCCCCTCCCCCTTCCTTGGGACTTACATTGACAGGTGCATAAGATAATGAAGAAGAATTATTAAGATCAATCTTTTTCCCGGACTTGTCCACACAAAAGGTTTAGCCTGTTTTATGACAACAGAAACATAAACAAGGTTATACTCGTTCGAATATTGGACGTGACAGTAATTAATACATGGAACGTGACCAATATTCACTGCCGCATACTAATCTATAAATAGAAACCTTATCGCCTGTTTTATTTGCGAACGTGTGTACGAACTTGATACTAAAAGTTAAACAATACGTACTACGCCAGCTGGTGAAGACACAAGTTTCCTCTGTAGTCAAATTAAGTAATCTACAGTTACAAACTTACATTCTTAAAAAGTTTTCTACTCATGTAAAGTAACATTAAAGTTTAAGTCGTATTTGATCCAACTTACGTTCAAGACTTTGCGCTCAGACATCTTGTTTTTCTCGACAAGCCAAACTGCGACAACTCCTTTTTATCAAACAAGAAAGCTCTCTGTTTGCGATTCACAATGTTCACTAAGGTCGTTCGCTAACGTTATCCGCCATTTTTAAAAAGGCAAGGTTACCCAGCCGATGGCAGGCCGCAGAGACTGGTGGGTAGACACATCATGCAGATTGCGGGAGTAAGTGAATGGCGCAAAGCAGTTCCCGTCAGTTTGGGTTGAACAAAAATACACTGTTAACGATTCGATAGGGACAACTGTTGATTGCGCACTGACTTTGCGATTTTGATTGGAGTTAACCAAACATCATCGGCTAGAAGCACGGCAGTGGAAAATTTGAACGTTGGGTATCGCTGTCTGGAGTGCACGAGAGCGCAAATTGTGTTTTGTTCGGCGTCGATTGGTACCAGAGACAGCTAGAGTGCAGTTTGTTGATTGATCGTTGATTAACAAGAGCTGTCGTTAGTCTTTAAGGGATTTTGTCATGAGATGTGGAGTCTGACCAGTACTTCAGATGATGCAATCGTTTTGAGAATGGTCTGATTAAGCGCAAAAAGTTTCGTTGACATTCAAGATGACTTGCTGATTTGAGGCATACATTGTAACACCTTGTCCGCTTACTTCAAGCCGATTGTTTCGTCCAAATTTGCTGTTTGAGTTGTGGTAAGTAGAAGTGTTGTTTATTCCGTTGGTGTTTTGTTCTGTTTAACGACTTATTGACTTGATAAGACATCAATCTCAAAGAGAAAGAAAGATATTTATACAGTCAGAGTTGTAGTTCTAATAATCAAAACGAATTGAAATTTAATCACGTACGCGCCTTGACTGATAAATTTAAAGTTTTTGCGTTTCCTGTACATTTTTATCGGGTTATTTCTGATTGAAGAACGTAGTAAACTAAACCAGCTTTAAGACAGAAGGTGGTTTCAAACTTTCGACCTTGTCAAAACATTGTTTTCTTTAGCGTTAGGTCGTTTGTGATCAAACCTAGTTAGGTTTTCGAAGCCCGTGCGCACACGTTCTGCAATCTTAGTGGAATATTCTTGAATTATATCCCCTCGTATATCAAGGCCCACCGGTGCAGCTGCGAGAGTACGGAAGTCAAAATCATCTGCAAAATTAAGATTAAAATTCAAGTTTCTATAGGTGCCTTTATAACTTATCCGGTAGAAGTCTTTATTGTCCTTTGCTATAATTGCGGTGTACACAGCACAGTATTTCTTGTGTAAACTTGAATTTCAAACTTGCTGAAAACGAAATGGTTTTCTTGAACTACTTATCAATATTAATTGCGTTTATGCTTTGTGTATTTTCTGTTAGTAGCCAAATCTAGCTCATCTATCTACATATTGTCGCCGATTTACAGGTTATAAATTTCTTAATATCAAAAATGCATGCCAGCATGGATATATTAGTAACAGCTGCAATATTTCTGCATGTAGTTTGTATCTTTAAGGTTTTTCAAGTCCTGACTGATTCTTGGTTGAGCTGAAAGAATTGAGCTGGTTTCAAAAAACACTTACATATAGCTTTCCCGGAAAAGACGTGATGACTTTCTTTGTTCTTTTCGAAAGATTCTACCATATTTTTTATCTAACCAATGAATGTTTTTTAAAAGGACTAACTCTTTTCTTCGAATGATGACCAAATTTGTATTTCGTGAAGAAAAGATAATATTTTCTCCGTATTTTCGTAATTCGTTTAATCAGGGTCTGAGGGCCTTTTACTTCTGTTATTCATGATATTTATTCTTTTGAAATTTGCGAAGTTGCACATTTAATATTTTGTACGTCTTTATCTGTGTGAAGTTATTTCACTTGCGAATATCCGCGCCTTCCAGCCTTTTCTGTTCAGAATTATATCTAATCGTAATAAACTTGTTAGAAATTCGCGTGATGCCCGCCCAGCAAGTCTGGAGATGAACCGTATGATTGTAAACAATTTCTTGTTTTTCTGATCTCGTATCATTTATTTACAGCTGACTCATGATTTCACGGAAAGTTAGGAGGCTCTGTTATGGCTGAAAACGTTACGCCAACTGGAACGAGTGAAATAGCTGTCAAATCAGGATATATGCTCGTTAAACGACCGCACTCAGATGTAAAGCATTTTCGTTTTAAGGTGAGGAAGATTTGTGATATCTTGATTTTAATTATATGTCTAATTTGCAAGTCGCGTTTTAGGCGCTCTTCGAGTATTAAATGTTTTCTAATGAAATATTCACGTGAGACTCATGTTACTCGCTTTTCTAAAAAATTACTGAATTACGACCTATCGTTTCAGAATTTCTGATCTGTTTCTGTTATTGGTTTGTAGTTCAAAATGCTACCTTCCAATTAGAACTGTTGTCTCGGAAACTCGCTTTATTTTTGTCAATATACTAATACCGCTTGTTACCTTCGGTCACCTTGTTTGGTGTAACAAACAAACTGGTCTTTTTAAATATTTTAGCGCTAGAAGTTGGGTTTAAAGCATTAATTGCTATGACAAATGAATATTGGCTTTTGCAGGGTGACTGTAAAAAAAACTTTAAAACGCGTTTACATAAATGCAGTTGAAATAATTGTGAAACTGATCATTTAGAGCATTTACAATGCTTTGAAAATCTACTTAATTGATTTTTTGCGAAGCAGTAAGTATATCTAACTGCAAACATGATTGGCTGCATTCCAATAACTGATGACGGATATTCTTTATTTAGCATTGATTGCTTCAAATAATTTTTGTATCAATTAAGTATTCCAAAATAGAAATCCTTGACATACTTTTATGTTGCTCACATCTGTTAATTTCTCAATGCAAGGTGCCTGATTATGTTTTTTATTCTGCAGTGTGTTACCTATTCTTCCTTTTGAGTTTGTTGAAGATAATTTTCTTTAACAAAGTTAGAGTTTGTTTGACCATAATCTTGTTACAGTTTAACTTATAAATGTAGGGAGATTTTGAACCTAAAGCTACCTCTTTTTTCACCTCCAGGCTTGGCAGTCAAAATACTTTGTCCTCAAAGGTGACAGCTTGAACAAAAATTGTCGTCTTGAATACTTCAAGAATGAGAGTGCTTACCACTCAGCTAAAGGAGAGAAAAACTGCATTTCCCTTGCCAATGTTGACATTTTTATTGACGAGTATATTTCAAGGTCTCAAGAGCATTCTTTCATTTTGTGTGTTAAAGGACAATATCCTTTGGTTCTAGCATGTGGAAGTAGGCAGTTAAAAAATGAGTGGATTGCAGCTCTTAAAGGAGTTACCATCAAGTCACAGGAAGCTATGTCACATTCATCTTCTCCTTTCTCAAATGGAAATGTCTATTCTTCAACTTCAAAAGTGACTGGCACTATTGCAACAGAATGTAGTTCACCACAGGAGAGTCCCTCTCTAGAAAAAACAGAGAATGCAGGTAAGTTTGTTTTAGGAACTGTGTATAAATTAAGATTGTTTAAGGAAATGTGTGTACAGAATAAAAAAAAATGTGACAGTCCATGTGAAAACCGACCCTTTTGAAGCACGAACGTGAACACGTTCGAGCAGTTAAAAACAAAAGAAAAAACGCAACTGCGTTCGAAAAAACGAACCCTGCGTTCACTTGCATGCGTTTGTTTTTAAATCTTAGTGCGTTCTCCTGCGTTTCACTGATTTCAAATGAACGCAGGAACTGTGTTCCAAAGAAAATCCCTGTGTTTGAAAATTCAAGCCCTGCATTCAAAATTTCAAGCCCTGCATTCGAAAAATGCAAGCCCTGCATTCGAAAATGCAAGCTCAGCATTCGAAAATACAAGCTCTGCGTTTGCTCGTAAAAAACCTGCGTTTGCCTGCGTGCGTTTGTTTTTTAATTTAAAAAATCGTGGTGTGTTTGCCTATGAATACTGAGTTCGAAAAATAATAAGAACACAGGACAAATTGCAGCAACTTAGTAAGCATCTCGATTTCTTCTAGCAGAACACAAGGTTTAACAATCTATAGAGTAAAGAAACGATTTCCGTCATTGGTTTAAAGTTTCATTGCCAAAGAGCAATCCCAGTCAAAACAATTATAGAGTCGCGCTGTGTTGTATGAAATGAACTTTGAGTGAAAAATCTGGAGCCAATCACATCGCGGAAGTGTCTTGACGTCATGCCTCATGGCTTCCCCGGCTTCTATCCAGCGATTTGTCGTTGTTCTCTGTGTGTGTTGAGGATGTCTAGTTTTGCTCAAAGAAATCAGTCTTGCAAATCGAGCCTTTCTTGACATAATCAAACCAAAAGCTTCAGGCGAACGATA
This sequence comes from Hydrozoanthus tunicans, assembly GCA_026413305.1. Taxonomy (NCBI): domain Eukaryota; kingdom Metazoa; phylum Cnidaria; class Anthozoa; order Zoantharia; family Hydrozoanthidae; genus Hydrozoanthus; species Hydrozoanthus tunicans. The sequence goes on along the minus strand of JAOBAT010093127.1, from coordinate 12,046 downwards.
GTGTCACAAGGTTTGCAAAACCGCTACGTTTTGTGCCTAATTAAAAGTTGACATGATGTTGCTCGTTCTTGGCACTTTGCAGTAGCTACAAGGTGTAACAAAAATTAACCTTATTTCCTTTGGCTCTGCATGCATGTATTTTATCAACACGCTTTTCGATATACTCACACACTGTATTCGCTACTTTTTCGATATTCCGTCTCCAAAAACAAAACAACAGCCATCTATAGTTAATCATAGACGGATTATTATTGTTTTGAATGCAGTGCGAAAAAATTAACAACACAAAAGGAAAGCTAAATTATTGTCAACAAACCGCACAAACCATGTTGTTATCGTTGCTGCCTTGAAACAACACGCACAACCTAGAAAAGTTTCAAAAACTTCCTATCCTTTCTCAAATAATATTTGGCTGAATCCTTTTCTAAAACTTGAGAATAAAACACTTCGAATATTTGATTAAAATCCGTCTCTCCATGAGCTCGATATTTGCTCGATTTGTGCTCATTCGTGCATATGGGTATGAAAATCACAAAACTAACCTCGAACAGGTTCGTGCGTTCGAACGCGCGCTTGTTATTTCTTTGCTTTGTTTGCTGCGTTTTTTGTCAAATAAAGGGGAATGCGTTCGCGTTCGTGCTTCAAAAAGGTCGGTTTTCGCATGGACTGTCATAAATTTGCATATCTATGTTTTTCACCAGGTTCAATCTGATATTTGGTTTACGATATATCTGGTTTGTCCCATACCTGTCTCACAATATATCATTCCTGTTCAATCCGTATCAGGTTAACTCCATATAATCTGGTTCTTCTCATATCTAGTTTTTTCCCCTATCTGGTACACTTCATATTATCTGGTTCACCCTGTACCTTGTTCCCCCTGAATCTGTTTCACACAATATCTATTCTACCTCATATCTGGTTCATCCCATAACTGTTTAACCCAATACCTGGTTCACCCAATACCTGTTTCACCCCATACCTGATGCCATATTCATCCCATACCTCCTTCAACCCATACCTGGGCTCGATATTTGCTCGATTTGTGCTCATTCGTGCATATGGGTATGAAAATCACAAAACTAACCTCGAACAGGTTCGTGCGTTCGAACGCGCGCTTGTTATTTCTTTGCTTTGTTTGCTGCGTTTTTTGTCAAATAAAGGGGAATGCGTTCGCGTTCGTGCTTCAAAAAGGTCGGTTTTCGCATGGACTGTCATAAATTTGCATATCTATGTTTTTCACCAGGTTCAATCTGATATTTGGTTTACGATATATCTGGTTTGTCCCATACCTGTCTCACAATATATCATTCCTGTTCAATCCGTATCAGGTTAACTCCATATAATCTGGTTCTTCTCATATCTAGTTTTTTCCCCTATCTGGTACACTTCATATTATCTGGTTCACCCTGTACCTTGTTCCCCCTGAATCTGTTTCACACAATATCTATTCTACCTCATATCTGGTTCATCCCATAACTGTTTAACCCAATACCTGGTTCACCCAATACCTGTTTCACCCCATACCTGATGCCATATTCATCCCATACCTCCTTCAACCCATACCTGGTTCACCTCGTACCTGGTTCACCCAATACCTGGTTCACCTCATATCTGTTTCACCCAATACCTGGTTCTCCCCATAACTGTTTCACCCCATACCTGGCTCATCCTGTACCTGTTTCACCCCATACTTCATTCAACCCATACCTGGTTCACCCAATACCTGGTTCACATCATACCTGTTTCACCCCAAACCTGGTTCATCCCATACATGGTTCACCCCATATCTGTTTCATCCAATATCTGGTTCACCCCATACCTGATTCATGCCATACCTGGTTCTTTTATACCTGGTTCCCCCTATACCTGGTTCAACCCATACATGGTTCACCCCATACCAGATTCATCCAATACCTGGTTCACCCCATATCTGGTTTATCCAATACCTGGTTCACCCCATACCAGAATAATCCCACATCTGGTTCATCCCATACCAGGTTCACCCCATACCTGGTTCACCCCATTCCAGATCCAACCCATATCTAGTTCATCCAATACATGGTTAAACCCATACCAGATTCATCCAATACCTGGTTCATCCCATACCAGATTCATCCAATACCTGGTTCACCCCATACCAGATTCATCTAATACCTGGTTCAACCCATATCTGGTTTATCCCATACCTGGTTCACCCCATACCATTTTCATCCAATACCTGGTTCAACCCATACCTGATTTATCTCACATCTGGTTCGTCCCATACGTGGTTCACCCCATATCAGATTCATCCCACATCTAGTTCATCCCGTACCTGATTCACCCCATTCCAGATTCAACTGATATCTGGTTCATCCAATACATGGTTCAACCCATACCTGGTTCACCCCATACCAGATGGTTCATCCCATACCTGGTTCACCTCATATGTGGTTCATCCATTACCTAGTTCACCCCATACCAGACTCATCGCATACCTGGTTCACCCCATACCAGATTCATCCCATACTTGGTTCAACCCATATCTCATTCATCCCTTACCAGCTTCACCACATATCAGGTTTGTCCTGTACAGTACCTGGTTTACCCCATATCTGGTTCATCCAATACCTAGTTTACCCCATATCAGGTTCATCTCTATCAGTCTGTTTTAACCCAGATCTGATTCAACCAGACCTGGTTCTGACCTAGCAAGGCCAAAGCAGTCTGCCCTGCCCTGGTGCCCTGTCATTTTATTTAGCTTGTCGACACTGCCACCACCCTGCTGTTTTCAGAACCTCAGCTTGTTATCGTAATCAAAGTTGCAGTTAAAATGTCAAAAATGTTGATGTTTCAACTCAGCATTTTCCAAGTTCTTGAGCATACAACAATAAGTAACTTAAACAAAAAAATCAGTCTGTGATTTTAGTGCTTGTTGTCATGATACTGTTTCCTTTTTAACTGCCGAATCAGATGTATTATTGTATAACAATTTGTGCACAGTGTGTTGAAAATAGCCAGAGTGACTGCTACAAATATTTTTTTCAAACAAAGTTTTGGAGCCTCACATAACTGTTTTGTTCATTTTTTTACAGCTGAGTACTGTGTAACGGTAAGACTCACACCTTCATCTGAAGAAAATGACATCCGAGGGGACTACATAATGAGGCTAACAAGCGACAAGATCACATTGATGTCACTTGACAATAGTAGTGAAGCAATCTCCTGGCCAATTGTTTACGTGCGCAAGTTTAAGAGTGAAGCAATGGAGAGAGCTAACCTTGCTCGCAGGCAGTTACTCACACTTGAAATCTCAAAGTAAGACCTTGTTTTCTTATAATGGACACAAAATGTGTATCAAACTAGAAAACATTCAAATCAAAGCTTAAATTTTCCAAAGGAATGAAAAGAGAGCTGAGAGCATCTTGAAACCTTTTTATATTTAGGAGATAAAATCTTAATTGTTTACTCACAAAACACTATACAGTTATAATCCTTGTGTTTTTTTTTGTTTACAAACTGTTACTTACCCTGTTCGGCAGAGGTTTTGCTGTTTTTTATTGTCTAACTAGAAGGAAAGGAAATGCACGGACCTGCATTTATTCGTCCAAAAAGTTGGGCGAATAATTTTAATTAAATCAACAGGTTTAAAAATAGGCTGGCAATGCGTGCGTGTAGCTACTGCATTCTTGTTTCCATAGGCATGTGAATGTGGTGCTGTTTAGTATTATTAGGACACAACACAGTGGTCTGACCGGGGCTCGAACTTGTGACTTTAAGGTTACGAAGAGAACACACTAACCACTTTGCCACAGGTCAATGCCAAGGTTTCCTTTTCTTCTCTTCATAAAAGAGAAAACAGCAAAACCTCTGCCAAGAAGGGTTACTGTTGTTGGGTCTATAACGTTAAGAATCTCAACAAAATTGTAGGTGTAATGCTTGTAGAATCTGGCTGGTGATATTGTACATACATGCTAATGATATGGAAACAGCCAATAATTACAGATTTATTTTAATATCTTTCTGTTGAAATTTGAGCTTGATTGTTAGTTATGCTGTTCTTAGAAATCCAATAAGGCCGAAACAGCTGTCTACAGCTGCTAACACTAAAGCTCAAACTAGCTTTAGGGTCCAGTACAAGTCGAGTTTCTTTTTACCTGTGAGGCCTTAGTGCCGTTGTACTTGCTGTCACTATACCAACAGGAAATACCTGTGTTACACTGTTAAGGATCTTGGCTAGTGCTAAACCGGAGTTAATTTTTTGACCACGTTCCTCAGTTTCCTACCTTCTGGAGCTTGCTTTTGGCTGAAAATTTTTTTGGTTGATCTGTTTGTTTTAATGGTAAATCTGATCAGTATTCTGTAAAAATAACAAAGCTTATAAAAAAATAATTGTTTGAACTTTGTCTTAATTCAGGGCTTAGTTAATCGGGTTTTGAGGAACTGGGCCCTTAATTAGTTCGCTACACGAAGCTGATACTGATTTCAAGCAGTTTTATTTAATCGACAGACCAAAACACCAACTTTGTTGCTGTGTTTTTTGTCGTAATCAGATAAATCGGTAAAAACATTTTGTAATACGTTTCTGTACGTTTAGTCTGATTTTGTCTGCCTAACTTTTATATTTCGGAATTTTTGTGATTTCAGAAAATCAAGATTATTCTAGTTTATGAAAATTGGAAATCGTCTTTGATTTTTGTGACACGTTCGAATACATATTTTTGTTTACGAAGCCTTGAATCTGGCCAAAACAAATCGAGAGTAACCTTAAGTGGTTTAGAAAGCTAACTTTTTCTCTTGAGGCTGTTCGTTATCTTTCTAGAAAGTTAAAAATCCCAACACTTCGCATTTTTTATGTACAGCTTTGAAATTACTCTTGTTGAAAGTCTCGCCCCACAGAGGCTTATAACTAGCAAATTAGGTTCTCTTTGTTCGTTGCACTTTCCAAATTCAACAATACTAGGTCGTGTTCTGTTGGGACCGACCATTTCAACCTAAACGGGTTTTGGTTGGTTTTGTTTAAATTTCCAATAGAACACATTTCCAACCTTTTTTAGTTGAAACGTTTTCAACCTTTTCAACAATGAGGGGCAGAGTTGGTTGAAATGTTTGGTCAACCCGAAACCAACCGAAAACGGTTTTCCCAACAGAACACACTTAAACCCAACCAACTCAACCAACCAAAACAGTTGACCCCAATAGAACACGACCTTAATTGTGATATTTATCTTTTGCTGCAGTAAAAGTCCGAGAGGACAAGGAATGTTCCAGTTTCACACACAGAGCGCCAATAAGATTGCAGCTTGCATAAAGTCAGCGGCCTCTCAACAATTCCGTGACATACGTCATCGACGGGAAGTGCTGACCCGGATAAATACGTGGTCAGAAAAGAAACAGGAAAGCACGCAGAACGACGGTTCAACTTCCCCAACAAAACGACGTAATACTGTCGTAGGAAATAGAAAATTTGATGCCAGGCCTGATTCTATTCCAGAACTCGATGTTGAAGAGTCCGTGGGGACACATGAGATTTGTGACACCTGGAGCTCACCGGAAGGAAGTCAAGATGATTTAGATGGAGTGAGTTCGCTGACCAGCGGAAATGAAAGCTTGCAAAGCAACGAGCCGGAAGTGTTAGACGATCCAGAGGAGCTTGGAAAAGAGGGGGATACCACAAGCAACTCTTATATAGATCTCTTGGTTGATGAACACCTGGAGCCCATCCACATATCAGACCAAAAGGGTTCTGACAACACGATTAAGGGTAGTGTTGCTGCATCCGGCGAGAACAGTTGTTTGAAATCAGTGAACGCTAATACGAAACCAGGTAGCGCTGCCGCTGATTCTGAAAGCGCACTCGTGGATGAGCCAAACGGTCAGTGCAGTGTAAAGGAACAAGACAATACACAGAGTAGCAAATCTGCACCTGTGCATGAACCACAGTGCTCAGTCGATACGGAAGTTGCAAAGCTTCAAACGTCAATGACGGATGCAGCAACACGAAGACTTTACAATGACTTGATCGCACAAATGAGTAACCCGTTAGAGCACGCACAGATTACGTTTCCATCCAGGCCACAGACTGAGAGTGAAAATACGCAAGTTTCAAAAGGAAAGTCGAAGTCGAAGACTATCGTAACAAAACAGTTGTCTGAAGATGAAGCTCGAGAGGAGGAGAAACGAAAGGACTTAATAGAAAAACTAAACGAAGATCCCAAGCTGCTTTTGGAGGATGTTTTGAATCAGCTGGCAACACCGCAGAAACACAACGCGCGCGATGTGTTCCCCCTCATTGGTCACCGAAACAGCATTGGGGAACTATCAACAGAGAAATTTCATGAAACATCTGCGGTTTTGCCACTAGAGAAGAAACTGCTTGGGAAGAGTAAGTCGGATATCGCTCACTCAAGGTTAAAGACAAGCCCACCTCCAGTCCCTTTTCGGCTAGAAAACCTCAAAGGACCTGGGAGAAGATGTGAAGGAGACGTTTTGGAGAACGTAGCGAGAAACACTGCTTTTTCGACCCATCGTAATCCCACTCAAGTTGGAAAAGGTTTGCGAAACTCCCCTCTTGGCATTAGCCCTCGTATGTCCTTGTCACTAGTTGGCAATCGTTTGGAACTGAATACCGTCTCGCTTCCACAGAGTGAGGTATCTGCAAACAGTCGAACCAAGAGCGAACCTCCGAATGCAATGGAAGTATGTCGAGTAACGGAGAATATCTGCATGGTCGAGACGATGTGCAATAGTGAGCAATGGAAACCTGAAAGTGTTCCTATGAAAGGTCGCTCAAAGTCTTTGATTTCTCAGGCGAAAACCAACATGGTAGAAAAGCAGGACGAGGACAAGGAAAAGAAGCGAAAATTTTCTCGAACCACTAAGATTGCAAAACAGATCTGGAAGAATGTTTCTTCGCCGCCAAGTTCGCCATTGTCGAAAAAACTTGCTGAAAAACGGCGAGCGAGTTCATCTTGTGCTGAGGATGAAGAATTTGAGCAGGACAAAATCCCAGAACAGCCACGAAGACAGTCTTTGGCTCCTTGTCCCATTGGGAGTCGTTTGTCTGGCTCCTGGAGTGATCACAGCACTCCTGAGACATCGCCAAAGCTAGAGAGGAAAAATACGAATGAAGAGACACATGTATTCATTGACAGGTGTAATGCTAACGAAGGTAATCATGTGTTGGTTAATGAAATTGTCTCTGCCGAAGCTGCCCCTGTGGTACCCCCAAGGAAAAAAGAAGAACCACCTCCGCTCCCGCCACGTAAAACAAGACCGACTCAAGGAAGTCTGAGTTGCGCATGCGCGCATCCCGGAAGTTGTACTCACTACAACACTCATCTGAATGAGAAACTCTTGGCTCATAATTTCAATGGAAACTCCAAACAAAAGAACAGGAAATACCATGGTGTCCGGCGGAAGTCTGGTGGAGACAAGAGTGTTCTAGGGATATATGACGACAACCTTCCCCCGCCTCCTCCTGTCCCCCCTCGGAAAGAAGGCAGTCGATCATCCTCCCCAGCTCCACAACCTCCGCTCAGACAGAGCACCCCCCTTATCCAACTGACTGGTTCCTCAATGTCAATTGAAACGGAGCAAGAAAAATCAGGTAAAGTCAGGGGGGAGTGGGAGGGGGGGAGTTAGGGATTTGTCCCATAGAGCTCTACACAAAGGGAAACAACTTCCTGGCAGTTGAATTCTACCACAAAACCTGCCGTCTTAACCCAGCTTTGCCAGTACATGTACAGTAACAACGCACAATGAACAAACTACTCTTAAAAAGCCTCTCAGCCTAATTTTTAAGTTATATCCTCTCTTAACATGAGCTTGATCACCTTGAAGTTTGAAACAGGTTCTTATTTTCCAAAATAATGTATCCATCCCTCCGATTAAAATGTAAAAGTATCTTATCCCTCCTAATGAAATCTTTGATATGAAAAGGCTGAATACAACTTAAATCTGTAAATTATACAGTAAATTTTTTTGTTTGGGAAGTAAGACTATTTTAAGAGGTTAGATTGTTTAATAGTTTCTACAAACACCATTTGTGTAAGGTCCTATTTAGGCTAGCTTGCACTAATGCAGGTTCTTAATTGTTGATTTTTACTGTATGCACAAGTTTCAAGAGTGTGAATAATCATACGAAAAGACTTTTAAAACATATATTTTTTAAACAAACATTTCGGCCGCACTCTAGCGACCATCTTCAGTGAATGACATGGATCAGTGAATGCATACTGATGTATTAGTATATATGCTAGTTAGAAAGAGAGAGTGGTGTTGATTGTCCTTGTTCATTCAAGCTAGGTTTATGTTCTTTAAAAATCAAAGCTTCTTGGTGCAAACTGTTTTTCTCGTTAAAATGTGTTAAAGGATCTTTATATTATCCTAACAAGATCTTTAGTATAAGCTAATAAATGTAACAACTGTTTCAGACGCGACACTCGGCCAAGACTCGGTAGTGCGCCCGCGTTCAGCTTTCGGCCAGGGGCATCAGTATGAACGAGAATCGTCGGTAGAGTCTACACACTCGGTATGTTCATCGGGGATTGAAGTAATCGGGCCGCGTAGGTTTGGGTACGAGTTTAATAACCAGTTTTAAACTCGGTTTTTTGGGCGGACTAGCTAGCTAGCTGGCGGGCAACAGTGTTTATCTGTAGAAATAAAGAATTAGAAACAGATGAACTGCTTGTTGATCGCGTGCCTCACTTTGTTTTGTTCAACCATTGGAAGAAAGTTGGCGCTGCACATTTTACCAGAATGCATAGCGAAACTGTGAAGTTTGCGCGTGCAAAATCGTGTCCAATTTTAGGCTCTGTTCTTGAACCCAAAGGCTTTGATGACAGTTTCGATGGCAACGGGGTTGAATACATGTTGCATCAGATGGGTACACTAAAAACCTGCCTTCATTAAGGAAATTTTTCCCTGTCAGTCTAAATAAACTTTAATACAGTTTTTGTATATGTGACATCAGGAAATCAGGCTGTGTATCTCTTATATAGGTTCTTTATTTTCCATAAGTGCATAATAATACTCTTTGATTGTCATGGCTACAGCGTCGACAACACAAGCCCTAATTGTTTCCTTTAATGTCTATGTCCGCCAATGTACGTTTTACTACTTGTAATACCTAGCGAAAATTAGAAATCCGCCCTTGTATTCATTCACTCCCAAGCCTTTGTTGCCTCTTCTCTCCCTGTGAATATTTATCGCTGATAAATTGTTGATTCGTAGGACGCAGAGATAGACTGTCGAGCTTCCTCTTCCTTCCGCCTGATTCCCCAAGACGTACCACCGCAACGGCCTCCAGAATCAGCGAAGGGATTGGAGAGGAATAAGCCACGGGAAGAGTCTTTCCCGCCAAGTGGGCAGCAAGGACTTGCTGACCAATCAGTGAACGGAGTCGGTAGCGTGTCGAACGACAGTCCGCCTGTGGAAAAGCAAGATTCGACAATATATATCGACATGGCAAACTCTCAAGTGGACTCGAACGATCCTTTCCCTGTCAACAGCAGTCTAGATGGAGTCGCTGCAGCTGTACCATCTTTTGAAACAAGTTCGCTTTAACAAAGGGTTAATTGGTGGTGAAAACTAGATCAAGAGCTTAAAAGAACATTCAAGGGCTCTCCACTGAATCGTTAAGACTGAAAGATCATTCCCCATACTAAAGTTGAAGCAGTAGCGTTTGTAGCTGCAGAGTGTGTTTCGTTGCAGTTTCATTCTTTAAACTGCTCAAGAGCTAACGAAAGCTTTTTATCTCGACCATGTTGTACATCTTTTATCCACCCACTTCATTCAAACTTTGCAGTAACGGAAGCGTCCGTGAAAGGAATTGATAGGCGTTGAACAATCCATGCGAACTGCAAGTACTAGTCAGGGCTGCACATCTTCCGAGAAGCTATACACCATTTTGCCTGCAGTGTTTTACTCGGTTCAGTCCTCTGTGGGGGCAACTCAGCATTGCTCGGCCACATTTCGTCACATTAATTCAACAAATTTGGGACTTTTTTCACCTCACTTTTTCCCCAACAAAGAGCTGGAATCAGCAAAATTCTGCAGTAGCAAAGTGGCCTGTTGAAAGTGGAAAACAATGTAAATGACTATTTAACATTTGAGTAAGATATATATATATATATATATATATATATATACTATATGAATTGCCCGATAACAGGAATCAGAAAAAAGAACATTTTTTACATGTTGCTAAAGTACCTCCGCGTAGCAAAAACTGTAAACATCGCTTCAGTTGCTAATAGACAAAGTATATTTAAATTGACCTAATAAGTCAAAAAAGTTTTAGTAGAATAATGAACATGTTACAGTTTTGCTAGAGATTATTGAAACTTTGTCGCGCGGCGGAGTTATCTGTTTGGATTGCTAGCAGACTTTGAATGTTAAACAATTTCAACAAAGTTGAAACAATATACTTCCAATTGAATGTAAAAAGCAGAATATTTAACAAGGTTCGCAACCTTATTGTTTATTATCCATCTCGAAAAGGATGCAGAATAAACGCAAGTTGTAAAATAATACTGTCTGCGGTTGACTGGTCTGTAACTTTGTATTTTTTTCGGCGGGGGGGTGAGGGAAGGGACATTTGTTGATGTATGAAATGACAATTTTTAAAAACAAGATTGAATTTCCTTATCAGACAGTTATGTTTCAACGTTTGTAAGTACGACTGCTGGTTTGTTTAGGATTTAGAAAACCCTTAGTGGAAGTGAAGTTCTTCTGTTACAACAGATTCTGTAGGAGACTGAAGCGTTTTTACGACAAGAAGTTGCCTCAGATTCATAAAAACCTGTCTTCCCCGCCCCTTCCCCCTTTGCAGTCCCAGGGCTGTGATCGTAACAGATCTGACTGAAGGTTGAATAACTAAGAGTTAGATGTGGATTTTATCCGCAACGAATTTCAACGTTCTGGAAACGTAGATCAGCTGACAAGATGAAAAATCAGTAAAGTTCGTGTGAATAGCTAAGCCTAAGTGAAAAGTCGTTGAACTAATTTCATTTTTTTCCCCATTAAAATTGGAGACAAAAGCGCAGACAAGTGGATTAAAATGATTAATTCGGGTGTGCTGTTAGAATGGCATTGGGAGTCGGTTCTTACAAAGAGGGGAAACCAAACGGACAATTTTCAAGCAAGGAGTTATTTCGCGGTCGCAAAAAAGTAGGGAAGCAAACTTTGAGGTTTTGCAGAAGTTGCTTCCCCAACTGAATAAATTTCGAAGTGTGAAAAAATTTCGACAACGTGCAAGATGCTGTGGACTTAAAATATGATTTGTTGTACATTGTTACATCGAGTTGTTGAGATGGTAAACGCCGGTTGACACGCAAATGTAAAAAAAAATGGTACATTTTGATAGCGCATTTTCACGCGAATATGCTCAAAGGCTATTTACAACTTAACAATGATCAGTTTACCCCCGGCGGACCAGAAACAGATATATACATCGATTGCAAAGCAGTTCATGTATTGGTTCTAGTTTCAGAGACCCCTGGAGCATGGAAAGTCGAGTGGCCCTTAGCGGGTCGCCTAAATATTCAACCCTCGACCAAGTCGGGGATGGAACCGCGGAGTTCAAGATTGGGAGGCAGAGAATTTATCACTGCGCCAGCTCCACCGTCAAAGTTATATTTAACTACAGGAAAACATTTCTGACCTGAAAAGGTTTTAAGTGGGAAGTTCGCTTTGGTGTAAAAACTATTAAGTTTGAGGCATTTAATGATATTGAATGATTTCAGTCGAGTGGACTGACTTGCTACTTACACGTCAGTCAATAATGATTCGGCCGTCCTGCGTGTCTGCATATATTTGTTCATAAATCATGTGTAGATCACGAACAAACATGAGAGTTTTTTTAATGATCTTTTTCATTAGAAGTTCTTCCATTCTACTGTGTATTGAAAGAGAGTTGGTGAATCTTGTACAACCCCTTCTGTCTAGCTAGTTTAGACTTGTAACTAAACTAGAGAAAAACTGGCAAGACAGACGCGGGGTTCTTGCTGTAGAAGGACTCGTAATATTTTCGACTCGACGTTTGCGAGTGGGGGGGGGGGGG
>JAOBAT010093116.1:2049-17191 GCA_026413305.1 Hydrozoanthus tunicans | reverse complement strand
ATGTTTTTCCATCGCTCCCAGTCGACATTGATGTCACAAACTGAATCGTCCGAAGGCGACAAGTCTGAAAGCATAAGTGAGGTATTTAGAGCATCCCAGTTCGCACGGCTGAAGTTAAACACAGTTCGCTTGTCACACCCGACGGATTTAGCGTGTAAATTAAAATCGAAAAACAAAAGGCTATGATCACTGAATAGGTCCATTGTTCTAGGCCTTTCGCAAGACGTGTTTAAGATTGTCTCTGGGGACTTCATAAAAACAAGATCTAACATATTATTTCTTCGGGTTGGAAAGATATTTGTTTGTTCCAGAAAAAAATCTAGCGTAAGTTCACGGAATTCAGCGGATTCAGATGAAACTGGTCTTTCGTCAACTAGGGGAGAGTTCCGAGTTAGATCAGGAAAGTTGAAATCACCGGTTAACAGGATTTGTTTATAGCTCTGCGTGCCTTCTAAAAATGCGGTAAACATTTCAAGCCAGGATATGTATTATATAGCCTAGTCTATATAGCCAGTTCGTGTATTTTAGCTCGCAGCTATTCACCTTCTATCAGAGACAGCTAGTTTTAATATACTATTGCTGAAAACAGTTATACAGGCTACTTTCATGGACTTAAACTAGCACGTCTTCTTTTTGTGACCATTTGTAAAAAGCGCTGTTACACCAGCTCAAACCAGATGAACTTTTTTGGCCTTTGAAGGAGGCGGTAAGGGGCAGTAGACGACTACATAGCACTATAGTCCGAACGTAGAGAACACTTGAAGCTGTTGTAGGGATTAAAACTTGTTTCAGTTTTCCTACCGATTCGCTAATACTGTGGCTTTGTCGGGGAGTGGCTGCAGACGCCTACGTACCCACTGTACGCTCTCACTTTAAGCTCTAATTTACAGATGAGTTCTAGTCAAGCTTTAGAACTTATTTTCTGTGTTTCCATTCTCTGTTTGAAACACGCGGGATTGTCGGGAGAACACGAAAAAGTTTTGGATCACGAACTTAAAGCGAGCGATTCAAAACTGATATCTTCAAGTGTTCTCCCAATAATCTCAAGTATTTCAACAGAGTATGGAAACACGGAAGATATCTTCTAAATCTCAGTTTATAAAATAATAACTGATGACATCATTCGTGATTTCCATCAGCCTTATAAATAGGCCCTCGACCAATCAGAGCACGCGTATTTTCATCGAAATTTGTTTTATAATCGCAGTTTTAAGGTTATCTATAAATAACCGAAATATACACTGTTCTTGTGTTTGCACTGAATAGCAATGAAAGAATTTGCTGTTCCAGTAAAATTACACAAAACAACCATTTTTCAGCGCACTTCTTCACTGACTCGGAGAAAACTTGGCTCCACATAGAAGTTGAACATTCGACCGCCCTTCTACTAGTCGGTATTAGGTCTTGGGTTCGAGCCAATAACGTTCCGTATACCATCTAGGGCTCCAATTCTTGAGGTCTTATCTCTGTACTAAATATTTTTAGCTTGAGTTGGTAAGAACTTGTTTTCTACAGACTAAAGTACTGAAAAAACTGTGTAATGGAGATTATACAATAGCGATATTTCTCTCTTTCCTTTCCATTACATCATGAACTCCTATTTCATCACATTTCACGCATAAAATATAAAGATAGTGTAACCGTTGAGTACAAAGAACATCTACTGTGACACTTAAGACATTTTTTGTCGTACGTCATTTATCCACGGTTTTAGACAATGCTAATACGAAATAGTTACAAAAACAATTGAAACTTGCATTTTGGTGACTCACCTGACACTGGGAAGTATGACTGTTATGTGACTGCAACAAATTAGCTACCGGTTAGCTTTGATTTAATGAAAATATGTCTTGCCTTTAGGACTTACAGTGTATATTACAAATTGGGACAATTGTTACATATTGGACTCTTCCCCTTTAATACAGGCTTTAAAAAGGCTTCTCTATAGTATAGAGTAAATCAACACAGTTTTTGTATCTATCTTTTAAATAAAAATTATCAATGTTTGTCCATTTCATAGCCGAGTTTGTTATACAAGACAGTTTGTTCGTTCGATCACTTTGTACCCAATGACAAGTTTACTGATAACTGCTACTGAAATTCTCCTTTAGACAAATGGTTTTATTTGCTTTCCTTGAAACTTTTTAGAAAGTTTTCCAGATCTGTTTATTAACTACAGTTGAACCCCGGTAACTCAAATTGCAGAGGGAAACTGAATATACTGCGAATTATCTGGGTTTCGAGTTATAGGGGTTCAAAATACAGTAAATATACGAAGCAAATCCAAGGGAAAATCAGTTTTGCTTCGAATTAACGGAGAATTTGAGTTATAGAGGGTTCGAGTTATCGGGGTTCATATGTATACACTGTATAATTGTTTTCGATACAAATCCTTTATTACCGTACCAAATGTAAAATTTTTAAGATTCTGAGAAAACCTGATATCCTTCGTTTTATATACTCATTTGTCATGTTTGTCGCAATGAGGCTTCTTAGAGCTTCCGCATTAACTAAATCCTAATTGTTTTAGGATGGTAAAACACCGATTCAACTCGCCATTGAGAATAGCGGATTTTTTAACAAAGAAGATCTGCATCAAACGATTAGAGTTTTAATTGAAGCTGGAGCGGCGTTGGAATCCCCTCCCGAGGTGAGTAATGAGAACGTGCTTGCAGTTCGTTTGCTTAAAAAATGACGAAAGGCAAAAACTAGCGCAAACTTATTTATTTACTCTTCCCTTAATCGTTTTCTTTTGCTTTCTCTACTAAAAGCACTTAGAACGCTAAAATACCTTCCCGCTCGTTGGATTCAGAGGTATCTTCTTTATATATTTTTAAGACATTAGATCAGTTTTAAAATAGCTTCACACTGGTCAATCATTGTTTTTCAGTTCAATTCAGTTTTTGTTTGAATTAATTTTGAGTTGCACAATATCACGCACCCGCATACAACTATAACTATAGCTAATCTACGCGGGGTTGTGAAAGTACTAATAATACAAGCATTATAGTATTAAAACTTTGATCATACAGGTTTTCAAATTATTTTTAAAATTGTGTTCAGATTAATAGACAAGTTAATGTATTTATTCAAATAGAAAGGGAAGCAAAAAGGGATATGTCTGATATCACTTGATTATTTTTAGAATTTAGAATGTCTATCAATTCAGCAAAGTATCCGTTTGTTTTGAGACTTTCAAACAGAAGAGGTTCAATGTCATTTTTGAGAGAATTTTTTGGCATATCTCTAATATCAGCTGGAATTTGGTTCCGTACTTTTGCACCCATCCGAGAGAGGGAGTTTTATTGTAGGTTAAGTCTGAAGTGTTTTACATAAGTCATTTCCAGGCGAAAAGTTTGCAATTACTTAAAGGGCAGTCATAGGGCCTCTTTACATGGAGCGAGTTGTCCCGGCAAGCCGATATATTTCGGCTTGCCGGGACGATAATAAGCTGGCATTTACATGGACAAATTTCATCTTGCCTGGCCGAGACAAGCTCAGCGTGGATTGTTTTCGTGACATCGCCGGTTCGTTGAACGCAGTCAATTTTCTCCGTTTATGCAAGACTTGGAACAGAAATCCTTCCCTCTTTCGCTATCTTGCATTGTTCGCTGAATAAAGCCGGAGTAGTTACGTTACGTGTGTCACAACTGTCAAATCTTGTCCCGCCTGGTCGAGATATCTCGGATGCATGCCTTTACATGCACTAAAGTTGTCTCGGTTTGCCGGGTGACCTGGCTCGCCAAGATGGGAAACTCGGCAAGCCGGGATAGCCCGCCTTCATGTAAATGAAAAGGCAAAACACAATAGAGACGGGAAACTTGCCGGGACAACTCACTCCATGTAAAGAGGCCCTTAATGGCAGTGACGTACATAAGTTGTGTTAAGGAGTCGATATATAGTAATGGTATAGGTAGTGGCACATCACTTTGTCTTGATTTCAGATTGAAAATTGGAGTATTTTTTGGTAAAATTGTCTCGTTTTTGAAAGCACTCCAACTACTCGACTGACTTTGTTGCTTAGTGCATCAATACGGGGTTTCCAAGATATTTCACTATCAACTGACACACCAAAATATTTAATGGTTTTTTTTATTCTCAAGATTGATGTTTTGATTGTTTAGGCAATTGTAAGGTTTATCTGGTTTGCTAAATTTGTATGAGATAGATGAAGTAAGACATAATTTGATTTTTTTACAAAAATTTTGGTTTATAAGCTTGTTTACAATAAGCCAGTAGTTTTGTAAGTTCATTGTTCAAGACTCGCTGAAGATCTTTTACATTTCTATTCGAATACAATATATTCGTATCATCGGCAAACAAATGAAATTCCAAGACTTTTGAGCATTTATAAATATCATTTATATGTAAAAAAGAAAGAGCAGTGGACCTAGTACGGACCCCTGAGGGACTCCATTATTGAACCATGTTCAAAAAAGACTTTGTTTATTTACATACTTATTTGTTTTCCTTTTGCTATTGTTATTGTTCTTGCTATTACTATTATATGTTATCTTTGGGAAACTTTTACATACATTTTGAGTCGCCTTTTCATATCTCACGTCTAACAAGTCAGTATGAGTTATCATTATTATTTATAGTTATTATCTAATTCTTCTTCTTCTTATAATTACCATAGTAGAAATTCATTTTTGTTTTTTTCATTTACAACATCTTTGCTACAAGGATATAAAGAGCAGGAGCAAAGGCAATAGGGCGCGTGGTCCCCTCTGGGCCAGGCTCCCTCATAGTTATTGAAGTAGTATTAATAGTAGTTGTGGAGAGGTAAAGTAGGAGTAAAATTACTGATCAAACCGATGTTAGTTAATAAAAGGTAGGTTGGAAAAAATAATATCAAGCATACTTTTTCATTTTACTAGTATATGAAGCCGCTACCAGGTTAGCCTAGTAAGTAAGGAGCAAATCTGTCGCGCGGGAGGCCCGGGTTCGATTCCCGATGCCAGACCTTCATTAAGGGTCTTAAAATATGCAGAAGTTGCTGCATTTGCTCCAATATTTGCAACCGGTTTGACTTTCGCATCTTTTCGGATAAGGACTTTAAACCGTAGGCGCAGTCAGCTCGATCTCCAAACAGGGGAATTAAAAAAAGAACTCAAAACACTTAACAATGAAAATCTCGGGTAAAATACAACGTTTCGACAGTCCTTCTGTCACTATCAACATTAACAACTCAAAATACTGTAACGAAACCTTTTCCCCATTAGTCACGACAAACATAGTTAATAGCAAAAAAAAAAGCAACACAAAACTTATAGCTTTCTACTAACTTGATGTGAAAATTAATTGCTGTGAGTTGTTATCCTGTTCATTCTTTTTCCTTCAGAGCCTTGAGGAACTTCCCACAATACTGCCCAAAAGCAAAGTGATCATAATCTCGCGA
Organism: Hydrozoanthus tunicans; assembly: GCA_026413305.1. Classification (NCBI taxonomy): domain Eukaryota; kingdom Metazoa; phylum Cnidaria; class Anthozoa; order Zoantharia; family Hydrozoanthidae; genus Hydrozoanthus; species Hydrozoanthus tunicans. The sequence goes on along the minus strand of JAOBAT010093116.1, from coordinate 11,790 downwards.
AAAGCAGATTGCGAGGACTTCCTGAAGTTCTTACAAGGGAACAATATCAATGAAGGCGAAAACCTTTTTCAAAGCACTGTTGCCTCTTCGTTTGTTCTCGTAATGTGCAACCAGGATGTTCAGGATATTAAGAAAATTCTGGCCCTGGTCCCGATAGACAACCTGGAAAGATTGTCTATCATTGGTGGTGTTGGCGGGGAGGTAAAGATTGAAGAGCTCGTAACACAAAACCTTTCCAATCTCAAGCAGCTTGATTTAACCTATTGCAACGTTGATGAAGTTCCAGTCGGATTTTTCAATCGTCTTGATGGCCTCCAAAAGTTGAACTTGTCACACAACCATCTAAGTAGAATTTCGGAAGCAATCAAAACATTTTCCCGTCTGAAGTATCTTAACTTAAACAACAACAACCTGCATTATCTCCCATCCAGCATAAATACTTTAAGTTGCTTGGAGTTTCTAAGTTTTAGCCATAACCATATTCAAAGACTCCCAGAAAACTTTCTCGAGAGAATGGAGGACCGTTTGAAGCAACTCATCTTTGTTGACAACAAAATAGAAAAACTACCAATCTCTGCAATCGGCGCGCTCAAGAAAATCGGGCATGTTGATTTCTGGGACAATCCCCTTACATCACTGATGGGCACAAAACTTGAAGACATACGAGTTTATCTTGAAGAATTGGAAAAAGAAGCCATACCAAATAAAGTGTTCAAACTACATGTGGTTGGCAGTGCAGAGGTTGGCAAGAGTACAATGATCAGAGCCCTTGCAAACAAGTTTGGGATTTGTGACGCCGAAGTAAGCAAGACATCTGGTGTAGAAATTCGCATTCTTGAGCTGAAAGATGTAGAATGCAGAGTTTTCGATACGGGTGGTGATGCAGATTTTTTTGAAACACACCTGTTGTTTACAAGCTCGAGTTCTCTTTACGCAGTTGTGTTTAATCTTGCCGAGTTTGGAATTGGAGAGAGCTGATTAGGACGTCTTCAGACGTGGCTAGAAGTGATTAACCTTCATGATCCTAATGCAAGAGCCATTCTTGTGGGCACGCACCTAGATGACGAGAAGCTCAGCAAGCCACTACTGAACAGTGTCAGAAGAGATGTCCAAGCACTTCTTCAGCTCGGCCATAAAGATCATCTTGACCGATTTTCGAATGGTAAGGAAGTCGATTCTTGTCTTGTATGCAAGCCTGAATTGCCAAACGAGGATTTTGGACTCCCCCAGAATGCGCAAGGCATTTGCAGTAACAGCAGAAAGACAAAGGATGAAGAATCCGTGCAGCAGGATGTGTTGCGGTTGCCACACATCGTCTGTTACCGCGAGTTAAGCAGTACAAAGAATATGGGTGGTGGAAAAAACCCGTTAAAAAATGAAATGTTGATGCAGCTCAAGAAAAAGATCAAGATTGAAGGTGAAAAAATTCTAGTGAAGGAAATTCCTCCCAGTTGGAGTAAATTGAGGAAGGCAATCGTTGACAAGATAAGCAAGTCCTCTCAGCAAGACGTTTTAAGCAAGATCCCTAGGCAAGACCATTTAAGCGAGGTCCCACAACAAAACCCTCTTATGACTAAGAAAGAGTTTCAAGGGTTTGGTTTGAAATATGGCATTCCCAGAGATGCAGTTGAGGCTGTTCTGATATTTTTGAAGAACACGGGGTACATCGTGCACCAAAGTGGGGTCCCCGATGTGGTCGTGCTCGACCCACAGTGGTTGTCAAACCAACTCTGTACGCTAATTTCTTTTGATAAGGATTATATCGTACAGGGATTGTTAACCCAAGAAAAACTCGTGGAAACATGGAAAGAAATTCCCGAGGAAAAGCACAAAAGCATTATGGAACTCTTTTGTAAATTTGGTATCTGTTTTCCTTTTAAGCATAATGCCAATCATGACGATGAAGAGGATGGTAATGGTGAAGATGATGATGTAACAGACGAAAGTACACTCTTTCTTTTCCCATGCAAGTTACCTGTTGGAAAGCCAGACACAACCACGTGGTCGATAGAACCCAAGAAGGATGAGAAACAGTTAACATACTTTTATAACTTCCAAGTTCTTTCTTTTGATTTTTTTCCACATTGCATTGTTGAGATAAACAAACAAAGGAAAGACTTCCACCAGCGTAGCACCCCATTTTTCTCCGCCAATCATGTGGTTTACTTCACCAAGAAGACACCAAACCCGTGCGAACAAAGTAAACACCTCAAAAAATTTGCTACAAAAGAACCTGCGTTTGGCGATGTCCACAAAATTCACATCGAGCTGTATCCTTATGAGAAACGCCTTGCAGTGACAGTGCGAGGTCCATATCCTTGCTGCCTCCTGCAAGACGTTGAAGCAATGGTCAGGTCGCTCGCCAAGAATATTACCGTAATGAGGCCAGTGGCGTGTCCAAACTGTCTCATCGAAACTGGTGATCTTGTTCCAATTGAGGAGGAGAAGGGCTGTCGCACAATGTGTCGAAGAAACCACGTGCTGAGTGAATGGCAAGATGTTCTTCAAGGGAAGTTGCAAGACGTAGTGAATATACCAAACCAAATAACAAATCTAGAAGGAAGACTCGAAGACAAAGAGTGTCCAAAGCTTTTTATAATGCTTCCAATAAACAAGAAATCTCTTTCACTGTCGGAGCGTGTCCTCTCTTTGTTAAAAGATGGGTGGGCAGTTCACCTGATGTGTGAGTATCCTTCGGGGTCACACCTGACGAACTCACCTGGTCTTCGACTGTCGAAACCAAAGAAATTTGTCAAGAAATATGGTAAACGAGCCTATCAGGTGCTTTACGCCATATCGAAGCTGGAAGTCCCCCTCACTGCTGCTACTCTCACTGTTCCTGAGCTGAGACCAGTTCCTTTGGCTGCCAAACAGGGGGCCGAGTATGTAAAGGAGCTAATTCAAGACTTCACAGACAGCTACCCAAATATCGCCAAAGATGCAGCAGAGATCGACATTTTCAACCCAAGTATAGCAGAAGGTCTCAGCAGACGGGAGTTGTCACATCTACTGAATCAGCAATACACAGAGAGCGCTTCTTCCTTTGGAGTTTTGATTCCGACTCGTGTTCACAATAAAATCCATTGGTTGTGTATAGACCACCACAAGCAAAGTGTTGTCCCCAAGACGCACTGAATGTGTTGCAAATGATGAATAATCTTTGACAAAACGAGCAAAACCCACTGACACTTCCTTAAACCGCTTTAAAGTTTCTGCTCTTTGCCTACTTACGATACTCTTGAAGGAAAATATTGACAACTTTGGCTGAACACTAAAACTTCTGTGCTGCAGTTGCTTGCTAAACGGCAGTTATTTCCTGTTGGGCTTTAAAATCTTGATGCGTTGACACACTGCGTTGTTAACTGCTCGTTTTCGTTCCTTAGAGAGAGCGAAACACTAAAACTAGAAAATTTACACTGAAAGTTGTTCAAAGGCTGGTTAACTTTAACCCTGGGTTTAACCACTCATCAGGGCTGGGTTGTTCAAAGGCTGGTTAACTTTAACCCTGGGTTAAGCCACTCATCAGGGCTTGGTTGTTCAAAGGCTAGTTAACTTTTAACCCTGGGTTAAGCCACTCATCACGGCTGGGTTGTCAAAAGGCTTGTTAACTTTAAAACTGGGTGAAGCCAAAATCCAAGCTTTAGTTTCTGCTATAAGAAAAGGTTAACGGTTTTATAACCTTTCACGGAAAAAAAACTTGTAGCTCAAATCAATCTCTGTGAGGTTGGAAACAAGAACGAAGAATGCACGTTGAAGCTTTAACCCTGGGTTGGTGGTAACTGGCCTTTGAACAACCGGACCCAGAGCGTTGATGAGCTCGTAATTGTCGTTGCTAGCTGAAGATAGAAAAAGTGGTAAAGTTAAATGAGACCAGCTTTAGCCAGCACCATTTGTTGGCGACATTTCCAAAATCCTTAGAAAAAAGTTGTGGATTTTAAAGGACTCCTCCACTGTTTAGCATTCTTGATCTCAAGTAAATCCTTTATTTAGTCTGAGTGCAAATCAGCAGCACAAATCTGATAATTCTGAGCATCCAACTAACATCAGTTTTCGGGTTTGAATTTCCCGCCAGCCGCCATTTTTAATCGTGACGTGTTTTGGTTGCAGTGCCAGACCTCTAGCCAGACCGCTCGCCCTTTCCATTTGTATTCATAGAGGGTGGAAACCAACACTCTGTAAAGTTGACTACATAAATTGCTTGGTTTTACTTAAATGCACAGAATTATCAAATTTATGCTGCTAATATGGACACCACAGACTAAATAGAAGTTTTATTTGAGACCAAGGACGTTGCACAGCCGAGGATTCATTTAAGGAAGTTGAAGTTTTTTAGCATCATGAATATTATTTTCGAAATCATCTTATAAAATAGTTTAAACAACTCAGCTAAGCAGTTTCCTGAAATGTTTACTTCGTATACCAAAGTAGACGTTATTCTCGCCCTTTCACTTCTAAGAGAACCAAATGAATTCTTTCAAAGTAAATTTTCATAACAAATGTCCATAATTTTTTCTAATGTATAACTTGGGAGACTATCATGATTCGTCTCAGTTTTAGGTTGATGATCAAATTTCATATTCTCAGAACTAATCAGCTTGTTTTCTATTGTTACTGTAAGGAGAATTTAGATGTTGTATATATACTGTAGGAGTGAAAGAGTATAGTAACTGAGTACACTTGTAAAGCATAGGCCAAGTGCAACCAACGTAGAACTGATGTTTGTCAAACAGTTGCTATTTGTATTCTCAAAAGACTTTGAACTTCCTGTCAAGAAATTGTTTTTGCCTTTTACTACTCTTTGAACTGGATAAAACTAAAGATTGTTCAGTGATTTAGTCTGAAGAGGAACAAGAACTCGCATTAAAGTAGATTGCTTTTTTAAAAAATAGCAACAACAAAATTAGTTTTTCTAACAACAATAAATGTATCATATTTTGTACAAAGTAAAAACAAAGTTGCATTTGATTCAAATTATAAAAACAACAGACAAAAAAAAACTTTGGGCCGAAAATAATTGAGAAAGGGTGGTGGGAGAAGCAAGAAGAAAGGAAAAATAATTTGAAGGGCAAAGGCAAAAACTTAAGGCCAAAGAAGGACAATTGATTTGAAAGGGAGAAAACAAAAAGGAAATAGGGGGATGAAAATGGGATTAAAAAGAGAGAAGGGGAGAGAAAAGAAAATGGAAGTGGAAAAGAATAAGAAAGATGGGAAAAGAAAGGGGAATTGAAATAAAAGAATGAGTGGAGAGTAAGGAAGAGAGAAGAGAAGAGGACAGAAAAAAGAGGACTGGAAAGAATTAGGAGAGCAGAAGAAGGGAGAGGAAGAAAAAAGAGAGTTGATTAACAACACAAGAAGGGGAGAGGAAGGTCTTTAGTAGACTGGGAAAAGAGGAAGCAAAAAAGGGGGAATGGAAAAAGTAGGAAGGAGAAATTTGGTGTGGTAAGAAGATGGAGACTGGAATTTATTAGAATAGGGAATGGCGAAGGAGAAAAGGGGGAATGGAGAAAGTAGGAAGATAGGAAGGAGAAATTGGGTGCGGTAAGAAGAGGGAGACTGGAATTTAGTAGATTAGGGAAAGAGGAAGGAGAAAAGGGGGAATGGGAAAAGTAGGAAAGGGGGAAACAGGCCAGGAAGAAGAAAGAGAGCTTGAACTCAGTAGGAGGGAGAAAGGGGAGTGGAAAGAAGTAGGGAGAAGGGAGAGAAAAGGGGAGTGGGAAACGCTATATTGTTACAGATTTTCAGCATACAAATGCCACAGACCCTCTGTAGGTGCCTCCTCCCCTAAAGTTTCTTGTCCACCGCTCCCTTCCCCCCTCCCCCTCTCCCACCTCATTTGAGGACTGCACTGGATTTTTAATCTCATGGCGAAATTAAAGAAGCAATTGATTTGCATACCACTCCTAACCTCTTAAGTACACTAAAACAAAATCTGATTTTAAATATGAAAATATTTATTTACATGTTCCATATATACAAAACTTCCAGTGTCCTTGTTCCAAAGCTTTTCATATATCTTGCATCTTGAAATGAAATGAATTTAAAAGAGTCAAGTACACCCACACAACATATAAACTCAGCATAAAACGTTAAAACGAGCAAGCTCATACCCAGGCTCTTTTGTCGTTCTTCCCCTGATCAGAGAGCCTGGGTACGAGGTTGAAACAAGTGCACTTTGTACGACTTGTTTCATTACCATTAAACTGGCTGTTCATTCTAGAAAAGTCTCTTCTTCATTCATCTTTGACGATCTCATTAGAATCTCCTGAAAGAAAGCAAAACATTTATTTACTGGATTGTTTTCACAAATTTCACAATCATTAATAGCTGAACAGACAAAATGGAGACTGTTTGTTATCTTAGTAGGCCACGTTGTAGGCCATCAATGACCGTACATACCTGGGAACCAACTAGGCTATCAATGGTCGTATTTGCTAGTACGATTTCCTTTGTAAGTGGTACACGAAGTTAAAACAATCTTTATTACAATTGCCACCTCAGACACCGACCTTGCCCTATCCATAAACATGGACCGACAGTCTCAATTGTACTTGGAGATATATTAATAATTACATTGATTCAACTATCAATCATACTATCAAAATAATTCTCTTAATAAGTAAGTGGTACATGAAGTTAAAACAATCTTTATTACAACTGCCACCTCGGACACCGACTCCGCCCTATCCATAAACATGGACTGACAGTCTCAATTGTACTTGGAGATATATTAATAATTACATTGATTCAACTATCAATCATACTATCAAATTAATTCTCTTAATAAGTAAGTGGTACATGAAGTTAAAACAATCTTTATTACAATTGCCACCTCAGACACCGACTCCGCCCTACCCATAAACATGGACCGACAGTCACAAATGAACTTGGTGATTTATTAATAATTACTTTGATTCAACTATAAATCATACCGGTTCAATTCTCTTAATAAATGAATAACGTTTCCAGTTTTTTAAACTGGTTTTACTTAATGTTCACTGGCAATCACTGGAGCCCAACCCCTCCCCTCTCTTAATGTGCCAAATCAATCACTGTAGGTCGCCCCCTCAGTTTGCCTTAAAATAGCAGAATGTACCTAGAATTAAGACCAAGAATGAAAGCCAGCAATTAAATATGTACCTCTCTGTAATTGATCAGAACTAAGTCTTTTATTTCCTGAGGGAACAATGGTCCAATGGCAGCGTTGCGTTTAACAACATACAACTGAAAAAAACATTGAAAACAGTTCACATCCTAATCTAAAACACACACAATTTATTACAATTATGGCTGAGTCGTTTCACATGCTAAGATTAATAGCAGAGGAGTGGCCTCAGTGGAAAGATCTCTGCCTCCCAATGGAGGACCCCAGTTCGATCGCCGGCCTGGTTGGAATTGAATATTTGGGTGACTTTCTTTCCCGCTAAAGGTGACTCAACTTTCCATCCTTCCGGGATCTGTAAAATGAGTACCTACAGCGCCTTTTTGTGCTTCTGGTCCGCTGGGGTAAACTGATCATTATAAATGGCCTTTGAGCATGAGCTTTATATAGGGCGCTAAAGCACTTTACTAATCAGTTCGGGGTCATTAGCTAAATTTTTTTGTACTTTCGATAGAGTTGAAACAAAAAGAGATTGGAATTAAAACTAAATGAAGGACCTTTAATAATTCAAACAAACAATTCTACATTAAACACTGACTTAAGGAAATACAAGGCGAAAAGAAAACTTAACCATTAAAACTAAACATAACTTAAGGAAACCCAAGGCGAAAAGAAAACTAAACCATTAAAACTAAACATAACTTAAGGAAATCCAAGGCGAAAAGAAAACTTAACCATTAAAACTAAACATAACTTAAGGAAATCCAAGGCAAAAAGAAAACTTAACCATTAAAACTAAACATAACTTAAGGAAACCCAAGGTGAAAAGAAAACTAAACCATTAAAACTAAACATAACTTAAGGAAATCCAAGGTGAAAAGAAAACTTAACCAATAAAACTAAACATAACTTAAGGAAATCCAAGGTGAAAAGAAAACTAAACCATTAAAACTAAACATAACTTAAGGAAATCCAAGGCAAAAAGTAAACTAAACCATTAAACCTAAACATAACTTAAGGAAATCCAAGGCGAAAAGAAAACTTAACCAATAAAACTAAACATAACTTAAGGAAATCCAAGGTGAAAAGAAAACTTAACCATTAAAACTAAACATAACTTAAGGAAAACCAAGGTGAAAAGAAAACTTAACCATTAAAACTAAACATAACTTAAGGAAATCCAAGGCGAAAAAAACTAAATTATTAAAACTAAACATAACTTAAGGAAATCCAAGGTGAAAAGAAAATGAATCCTTAAAGCAGTAGTTATTTCTTCAAAGACAACTGGAATAATTTAGATTAATTTTGTCTCTGAGGAAAAAGTAAAAAGAAGTCTTCAAATGACATTTTTGTAAATGCAGAGAGCTTTAAGTTCTTCCAGGAGAGGGGCAGGCAAATCTTCATATTTTGTTTACTTCACATTGTGTTATTATATAATTATGTATACAGTCAAACCTCTGTAAGATGGACACTTTTGGGACTGGCCTTAAATGTTTGTCTTAGAGAGGTGTCTGTCTTGTTGAGACTTAAAACACAGTAAATGACTCAGAAAATGCACAGCAAGTACCAAGATTTGGTGTCCTCTTTCAAGAGGTGTCCGTCTTACATGGGTGTCTGCTTGAGGGGTTTGACGGTATATATAGCGAGAAAGAAACTTGTAGTACTTAGCGTATATGAAGTTTTGACTTTCCTCATTCACTATAATATATGTTTACATAAACATAATTTTCAACCTAAATATAGCTTGTAATAATTATAGTCAAAACATGTTTTCTTCATTACACTAGACCTGTTTCATTATATTTTTGTTTAAGGACCTTTTTAATTTGTAATTAACCACTAGTGTGATACTGCTATCAAAATAGATATCATTGTTACCAGCATTTCAAAAGGAATTTCTATTATTTTACCTCTTGGTTTGAGTCTTCGAACATCTGTCTGCCTGCAGAAACCCTAATTTCAACAATGTGCCTCTGCATGTGATCATGTGCATCACTCTCCAATGCTAGAAAGTCTATTCTGTTAAACGAAAACAAAAAGTTTTTCATCACCTGTGCTACCAAGCTGTGAAAGTATTCAGTCCAACTTAAGTTCAAAGACTAGAAATGCAAGAACAATTCAGTAAAAAACTCCAACCAATATAATGCCTCTCCTAACTAGAAATTCCAAAACCGTGAATGGGTCAATACAAGCCAGTGGCCTCATGGCCTAAATACAGTCCTACCCCCTATGGGTAAATACAAGCCAGTGGCCCCATGGCCCGAATACAGTTCAATACAAGCCAGTGGCCCCATGGCCTGAATACAGTTTTACCCCTTACGGGTCAATACAAGCCAGTGGTCATATGGTCTGAGCACAGTTCTACCCCCAATGGGTCAATACAAGCCAGTGGCCCTATGGCCTGAATACAGTTCTACCCCCTATGGGTCAATACAAGCCAATGGCCTCATGGCCTAAATACAGTTCAACCCCCTATGGGTAAATACAAGCCAGTGGCCCCATGGCCTGAATACAGTTCAATACAAGCCAGTGGTCCCATGGCCTGAATACAGTTTTACCCCTTACGGGTCAATACAAGCCAATGGCCTCATGGCCTAAATACAGTCCTACCCCCTATGGGTAAATACAAGCCAGTGGCCCCA
>JAOBAT010093094.1:0-17198 GCA_026413305.1 Hydrozoanthus tunicans | reverse complement strand
GGCTTTAACCCTGAACACCTGCAAGGCTTACTCCCTATTACTGCATGATACAATCTTGCACAATTTGTTGAAATTGCAGCATATAAAAGTAGGAAATAGTAGGAAATACTAGGAATTTCAAGATAAAAGTAGGAATAGTAGGAGAAGGGTAAAAAAAGTAGGAAATAGTAGGAAAAGTAGAATCACTTGAAAGCCTGGTGTTTTTAATTAAAAAGTTCTTACCGTGAAAGGCAGTAAACTATTCCCGATGAATGACCAAAACTTGATTTGATAAACTCGATTATTTCATCCAGTATCTTTTTCTTTTTTGGCTTAACAGTAAACTGTAGGTTTGCACGGTTGAAGCTCTGGTTAAACCTAGTTGAAAACAGCAAGAAAACCAAAGTTTAAAGAATTACGAGATTGTAAAAAAATTTGTACAATACATTTATAATGTTAAAAACAACTGCCGCCAACTTTGCTAAGGCTGTATATAAAAAATAACAAATGTTATGACTTAAGAAAACTCCTCCTCACCACTTGGGGTTTCTCATCCTTAGTTGATTAAGTATGTCCGTCCTGACCCTGGGTGTGGCTGTGGCAGTAAGTGCCATGAACGGTACTCCGGGGTATTTGCCCCTTAGTTCAGCCAGCTTCTTGTAGTCTGGCCGAAAATCGTGGCCCCACTGGCTGACACAATGAGCCTCGTCAATAACAAAGCGGTCCAGCTGTTTCCGCGAGTGAAGACTCTGTAAAACTGAATTCAGCTTCTCACTGGCTGAGAGTTTCTCTGGAGTGACGTAGAGAAGCTTGAGATTCGGTGTATGGCGGTTCAGCTCTTGGTAAACTCTATCGATATGCAGTTGGGCTGCCTGAGTGGTTGGGTCCCCTGTGAGGTGACTAGCTGGTAACTTAGGAATAAAGATAATAATAACAGTATTAACAATAATATTAATAATAAAAATAATAATAACAATAATAATAATAATAATAATAATAATAATAATAGTGACAATCATGTAATAAGGTTTTGCTTAAAAATCGTTTCAAATGATAGGCTAAAAATTTTACCAAAAAATAAAATTTCAAAAAATTAATACCAACAACATTCATTAAATTTACGACACATATCAAAATTTCCAGAGGTTTTTTTAAAAATGATTCCTAAGGACTATTTGTCTCGAATGCTCCGTTGTATTCTCCGCCTATTAAAAAAAGATGCTTATTCAGTAATAAGTTAAAAATCATAGGAAAATTACATTTTAAAATCAGGCAGTCTACGACTGCAAGTACGACTGCTGCACACGCTCGTTGTCTTGCAAAATCTGTATTAAATACGACTGTGGAAACTCAGCGCAAAAACATTGTATAAATATCAAAACTTTTTTATGACGACAGAATCTTGTATTAATCCTTTACTCTCAGGTGCCAAACAAACAGGGGAACTGCGATATTTCGTAAAAAAACTAAAAAAAACAGGAGGGACAAAATTTATTGAATTCTGAACTCTAAATTTTTGTTGCCCGTGCTGTAATTCAAACAAAAACAGGGAGAGACAAACAACAAACACGACACTGACCAGTAACGTTTTTATCTCAAAATTTGGACTGCTCGATTATTAATAAACGGGGGTGGGTAGAATGGGCCCTAATAAGCCCCGGGAGCGGGGAAGGTGGGTGGGGGTTGGAAGTAAAATCGAAAACTTATTAAGTGTCCCAGGACGATTAATGGGGTTTTAAGAGTACTCACATCTAAACTCTGCAACCGTTGAACTTGGTCGTGAATTAACGATTTCAAGGGCGAGATCACCAGGGTTACGCCAGGGCCCAGCAGTGCGGGTACTTGGTAGCAGAGACTCTTTCCCCCTCCTGTTGGCATCAACACAAAGCAGTCGTGTTGTAGCATGGCGGCGTTGATCGTCTCCAGCTGGTTGGGACGCAATTTCCTGATATTAAAACACTGGGAGACTATCTTCTTTAGCTCTCTCGAGAAGGGATAGTCGGTCCGCGTAAATTGAGCTGCAAGAACAAGTTCTTCAATTAGAAATACAAGAGTTTTTTTCATGCACCTTTAAAAGAACCCCGGTAATTCGAACTCTAGAGTTTCGAAAACCCCGCTTATTCGAACAAAATCCAATTTTTGGGTTGCAATCATTCTCTAGAGACTTAAAGGACAAAAGACGAAGCTGTTATGTTGGTGCCCTGAACAAAGTAAACCATAAAAACACTCCAGTGGCTTTCAAAATGGACAATCCGTTTTATTTTACCTGAGGCAGGATATCTTTAAACTTTTTACCTTTGCAACTTTTTATCCTTCGAAAAACTTTAAAAGGTAAAATAATGTTGCCAACAATGATAAAAACGCAGAAATAATAGGCCTTGTGCATCATATTGCATCCCACGGCGTATTGTTTACCTACAGTAATTCAAAGCCTTAACGTAAACTGTAGATTAGGTCAGCAGTAACATAAAATAATTTGAGCGTGAAACATATGAAAGAAGCGACTTACGGTCAGACGAGTCGTTTCGTATCTTAGATCTTGACTGCGTAGTAAGATTAGGTTTGTTACTGCCGAATGTCGTAACTGGAGCAGGAGTTGAATAGGCCTTGATGGGTGGTGCAACCGTAGAACTAAGGGCCATAGATGTCGGAATGCTAGAGTTTCGATCGCCGCTCCACGCTTTCTCCAAAATTGAAATATCGTCATCGCTGTCGTCTCCAAATAAACGCTTTTTGTTTGTTAACATACCTTCAAGAGTAATAAATAAGGTGATACAAAATTAATAGTGATGATGATTAAAGCATGAAAATGATGGATGTGTAACACAGTCATTCCTTTAATAATCGGTCACCTTTGGGACTTTGAAAAAAGGCACTTAACAGAGGTTGGCCGCCATAAGCCGAGGTAATAAATTCTGCAGTTTACTGACGTCAAAAAAAAAATCGGGACAAAGTGGCTGCTAAGTGAAGGGAAGTTGCTTTAATAATAAAGGTCGGACTTTTGTGTCGCAAGAGAGATGTTAATGATGATTAAAAAGATGATATTGATAGCAGAAGTGTAGTTTAAAATGGCACTTAATAGAGGTTGGCCGCCATAAGGCGATGGATCGAATTCTGCAGAATGGCTGCTTAGTGGACGGACTTTTGTGACGCAAGAATGGTGTTAATGATGATATAAACGATTGAAAAGATGATAGTGATGGTAAGTACCTTTTTCATTTGTCTTCAGGTTCCCACGTTGTTTGATAAGCGCCTGTAATTCTCCTGCTCGACATCGCAGCTTCTTCCTGCAAGTCAAATAACAACCCTTTCAACCGTTAGAGTGCTCGATGACGAGCTGGTAAACTCCTATAACTTGTGTCCATAATATTTCTGAGTACCGTAAAAATCCTCGAATAAGCGCCGCATCCAGGCCCACAAATTTAATAAGCGCCGCACCTCGAATAATCGCCGCCCTCAAATAAGCGCCGCATCTAGGCCCACGAATTTGATAAGCATTACCCTCGAATAATCGCCGCCCTCAAATAAGCGCCGCATCTAGGCCCACGAATTTAATAAGCATTACCCTCGAATAAGCGCCGCACCTCGAATAAGCGCTACGGCGCTAATTTGCGAGTATTTCTTATCTTTACTTCTAAGTGTTCATGTTATATATTAAATATTGAATTCTTGAATACGTGATTCGCTTTATTCTTTAAACGTTAAACTTTGTGGTACAATTAATTTAAATACGCGCCGCATCCCGAATAAGGGCCGCACTTCGAATAAGCGCCGCATCAAAATCTCGGTGAAGTTAATAAGCGCTGCGGCTCTTAAACGAGGATTTCAAGTAGTTTGGGATAATTTATTAATTCTTCGTGGACGATCAAGTTTCATACACTCAGCACTAGTCAGCTTATAACATTTTCTATTATTGTAATGAAAATTTAGTTTTGACAAATGTATGACTGAAAGGGTTAAATGCAAAACAACAACTCTATTATAACCGTTATCATTTAGTTTTCTTAGATTTTTGTCTTGTGTTCACTTATAAATGGCGTCATAACGATAACAAAAACAACGTGAAATAGAACGTACCTCGCCTCCAAAATAAATATTGAAAAAGCACTATTTCCTAACAATATGTGTTCAAGAATGGATAAAAACGAACAGCTTTTTATGGTATTAATCTACACAAAGCCAGTACATACTCAAGTTACCCCATCTTAAAATTGACCATAAATAAACGCGATGAATCAAGTTTCACATCTTAAGGCACTACCCTTAAGTGAAGACAAAGAGGATAAATCTAAGTACCTGAGCTTTTGTGAAGCGCTGAGTTTCTTCACATCAAGTTCTTTTATACGTTTAAGCTTCTCCACATCAATTTTGTCAATCATTGTACAAATGTTCTCCATTACATCCACCTGAAGGTTTTGCACTTCCTCCAGTTTCGTTGAGAGTTCAGAGATCAACATCTGATGTAGAAAAGGATGAGAAACGAATTTTCGTCTCGTTAGAATAGTACTTAAAACAGGGTTTGCACACTTTTGGCCTAAAAATTCCAGAATTTTTCCAGAACCAAGTAGAAAGACCGGAAAGTCAACGATTGAACTGCCTTGCTTGCAGCGATACAATCTTCGTCAGTCAATGCGATCTTTTCTTTAGTGTTAAAAACTAAACACATGAAGAAAAGCAATATAAATTTCTTGTGCGCATGATAAACAAAAAACCTTAATTTTTCAAAATTTCATTTCGTTTTGGTCGAAATCTCGTACCAATTTAACATCGCAATTTCATTACTCAACCACTAAGCATACACACCTAATGAATTTGGAGAGATTGCAAGATATTGTGTAATTATGTACGCATGTATAACCAGGAGTCAGAATAAAACTTGATGACTTCTTCAAGAAGTTCTAAAGAGCTTTTCAACGCAAGATTCTTACACAAAGAATATAATCTTGTTCTCATGTGTCTTTCGTTTCTTGTAAATTTTGCGTATCAAATGCCTGAGCATATGACAAGACATGATACTCAATCTTAGTTGAAAAATAGCAAAGTAAGAGTTAGACCCAGGCAAATAATTTTATAGCCTCGATGTTATGTAACCGGCGCCGCTGTTGTCGAGCGGATAGCGCGTGGCTGATTTGAACACTTGGGTCACGAGTTCGAGGCTCAGTCAGGCCACTGTGTTGTGTTCTTGAGCAAGACAGTTTACTCGACTGGTTCCAGTTGACTCAGCTGTATAAACGAGTACCAGTTTCTGCAGGGGACTAAGCTGCAATGGTCAACGGCTCTCCTTCGTTAAAAAACGGAAACCGGAGAAAAACGCAGAACAAATGAGCCGTTTTGCTTAGAACTTAGAATGGTTACTCGTGTAGATTTCTCTAATGCTGAGAGGACTGGTAGCGGTCATGCGCTACAGTCTGTGGAGGTCGTTTGGTACCTTTGCCGATCTTATTACTGGCATGGCAGACTGTTTGAAAGAATTTGTAGTTTCGGAAGCCACAACGTCAGGAGGGAGAGAGTATCAGAGTCTTAGGATTTTTGGAAAAAAGGAGAATGAAAAGGATCGAGTATTAGATTGAGGTAATTGGTAACTGTCCTTGTATCGCCTAGTAGTCCTAACATAGTTAGTACGGGAGATTTCAACAGGGAGATTACAACTTACAATATTATAATGAAACTTATAAAAGAGAGGTGACTGATTAAGAAAGCGTCTGTTTTCCAAGGTATTACCTTTTAGCTTGACGTTACCAAAAGGACGATGGGTAGCGCTGGTAAGAATAGAGCTATGCTTTAAACTTACTTGTTTTCCTAATGGTTGTAGTAAAGGATGACTGCTTAATTCATCTTTACTGTCTCCAATCGATGTCCTTAAATGAACAACAGCGTCGGCTTTAATTACAGAACATAAAAGCTATAACCGTAAACTTACTCCAAAGTTGATATATGTGAACTTGTAAAATTTTTACTATTAATACCAAAACAAGTTGTTATTTTTTGTTTTCACTCTTTCAGTGCCATAATTTAAGAACCTGCTACAAAACGTTCTAATCTCTCTAAACAAAGTTATTCTAATGAGTTATACTACATTGTATTGAATCTTGTAGTATTGTGTTGTACTATGTATATTATATTGTATGTGTTTTGTTTTATTGTTTTGCATTGTGTTTTACTACATTACATAACATTGTACCATACATGAAAAAAGAACTCCACACCTAAATGCACTTGCATTGTTTTTCAGCGACTACAACGGAAAATTATTGTTTGTACGAAACACATTCAGTTTTTAAGTCTATTCTCTGAAACAAGGATTTGATGAAACCCTTTTTAAAGTTTCATCCAATGAAACATTTCAATATTACATTTAGACAAAACAAATGGGAGCACGAACATCACAAACTTTGTTCCTTTCAGTCAAAACTGTCAACAATATGCTGTGCTTGTAAGTTCGCCTAAAAAGCATCTATCTTTTCTCCATAATTGTATTTTGCTTCACACCGTCAACAGTTTGCTCTGTCTGATCAAACACCATTTTCCTAATACTTGACGTTTGTATTTTCATTAATCATGCACGTAAGAAGAGTTACACTAGATGTTGTTTGATTTAATTAAAACATTGAAACAATCAAAACACTCTTTCCATTTAAAGCGTTCGATCAGTCTGAAGTAAAAATCAAAAGCTTCTAAACAATTTCTTTCTTTTTATAATTTCAAATAGGTATATTTCCTACCCAGATATACTACTGCTGCTGTGATGTACAGATGCTTTGTTCGTCGTTGGCGAGACACTTTGCGTACACCATTGTCGATCAGCTGAAGCACAGTTTCCATCAGACGCAGAAACAAATGGCCGAGAAAACACAGTAGGGGGACAAGGATCATCCAGTTCTGGTAAAAGCGGTGACAGAGGATTGGAATCTAATTCCAAATGATTGGGTGATACTGGATTGGTATCTAGTTCTGGAGGAGATGGCGGTGCAAAGTCGGCATTTAGTTTCGGTGGAAGTGGCGATGGCGGAGGAGACAATTCAACTTCATCATCAGAAAAGTTTAGTGGACTATTTGGAGGAAGCTCAAACAATTCCGTTTGCTCTTGGTTCTGTGGAATAAAAGTTCGGTATAGTACGACATTCAAAGGTTGAAACTAGGGTTACAAGCTGTCGGCAGTTTTAACTCAAACTGGATCTAACATCATGGAAAATCTAAAACGCTCTTCGTGTAAGTCTGGAACCTGCTACAGCGGTTCTTGGATCCACTCAAGAATCTGTTTAATTTAAACGATCCAGAAAGTTATCAAAGTTTCTTAGGCATTCCAGGAGTTATTCCAGCAAATTTTAGGGATTTCTAGGAGTTATTCCAAGAGATTTTGGGGATTTCTAGGATTAACTCCAGCAGACTTTAGGGATTTCTAGGAGTTATTCAAGCAGATTTTAGGGATTTCTAAGAGTTATCCAAGCAGATTTTATGAATTTTTAGGAGTCATGCCGGCAGATTTTAGGAATTTCTAGGAGTTATGCCGGCAGAATTAAGGGATTCCTAGGAGTTATTTAAGCAGATTTTAGGGACTTCAATGAGTTATTCAAGCAGATTGTAGGGATTTCTAAGAGATATGCCGGCAGATTTTGGGGATTTCTACGAGTTTTGCGGGCAAATTTTAGGAATTTCTAAGAGTTATGCCGGCATATTTTAGGGATTTCTAGGAGTTATTCAAGCAGATTTTAGGGATTTCTAGGAGTAACTAACAAGTTCAGATCATTGCAGCAGTTTCTCAAGATCTCCAAGTGTATTTAGATGAGAGTAATTTCAGAAATTTTTCTAGTGCAGCGTAACCAGTTTTTAGGAGTTTTCCAGGAAACTCAGTAACTTATAGAATAGAGTTTTCAGAAAAACTGACACCAAATATTTACTTGTTGGAAACCTAACCACTCACATACTTTTACCCAACCAAAGTTGGATAAGCTTTGATTGTGAATTAAAGCTTACATTAAAGACGACCTTCTCTTTTCGCTCTTTGTCACCGTGAATTTCCCATTCTTCATCCCACTGCAAACTAAAAGGATTTTGATCAGAGTCTTCCCACATCTCCTTTGTTTCTTTATCTTTTTCATCTTCACTGTCACTTTCAATTGTGCATTTAATTTTCCTCGTGGAAGTTTTTGATCTATTAACCACGTCACAGTTGCCTTCAGAGTCCTCTACCAAACTGTTATTATCCAGAAGAATATCAGTTCCCATAACATCAGTCTCAACGTTAAAAGCTGCTCCATGTGGCTCGTTTGTTAAAAGGCCGTTTGTAGTTTCACTGGGTGACAGACTTTTACTTTTCAAAGCCTGGCTAGATAATTGTGGATTGACAGCCTGTGAAGTAAGAAAGAGCATAAAAGAAATATATAAATTCGATTAATTGCGAAATTTCGCAAATTTTTCTACTTAAAATTACATCCATAGATAAAGAGGCCCTCGCAAACTACACATGTACACAGAAACACACATCTGCAAAGGAATAGCGATAGCAAAAATATACAACGAAATCCACCAAAATTTGTTTTGGTATTTTAAAGAAAGCAATACTTTATTTGCTTAACCTCTACTTTTTTTATAACATGACTTTTAATTCATTATTTAAAGGCATTTATTGGTCACTCAAAAAGAAAACTGGTTACCTTAAAAGATTTTGTCTTAATGGCACTTTTCGCTGTCTTTTCTTCTCGAAAACTAAGGGTGTGCTTTTGACGCTTTGGGGCTGGTGATCCTACAAAACAAAAATTATTAAGCAACTTTAAATATAAAGACTTTGCTCAGTTAGGCTAAACAACAATGAAGACTAAGAGAGCACTACTGTATGGTGGATTCTCATGTCAGGACAGTTTTGTTAATGAAATTGATTTGTACATACGGGAGGTAAAGTCAAAATCATTTAGTTCATCGTCGAAATTCTCAATGAGTTCGGTGGTTGAAATACTGCTTGTCTTGAATGGAGGTACAAACGAGCTGTTCCTTGGGGTGGATGTCTTCCAATTTCTTTCGCATTTCAATGTCCCACTGAAGTTCAAACCAGAATGGACAAGTTAATACAAGCATAACTTCTGAAGCTACAGCTACATCCTTCCTTGAGCCAAGTGGACCATAAGGCTGGCTTGAGTTCACCTGGTCACTAACCCGTTGCAGGTTAGCCCCAAGAAGAAGCTAGCAGTCATTTAAAGAGCTGATCATGAATCGACTGAGAGAAGTTGAGTATTTAAAGTGTCTTGCTCAATGACACAACACAGTGGTCTAATTTGGGCTCGAGCTCGCAACCCTAGGACTACGGTTCGTGCATGCTAACTCACCTTGGCCACTGCGCCATTGACTGGGAAACATCAAGGCTGTACAGTAATACGTTGCCAATTTTAAACTAAAAATAAATATTAAACATTGTGTTTTGCCATATTATGCTCAGGTGCGGATACTCAAAGATTACACAAAACAGCAAATACATGTGAACAAGGTTAGTTCTCTCGTGTCAGAGATAAAGATTACACAGCATATCTGATTATTTTTCAAGTTAGCAGGTATGATTGATGTGAGGATTATTTAAAACAAAATATCAGTAATTATTTCAAAAAAAGCTTTGAGGTTGTAACATTATTTTCAGTCGATTACATTTCTTTTTGGTCACCTACCATATGATCTGAGAATTGTTTCCATTCACTTATGAAAACCTTTTAACGTAGTTTTAAGCATTTTTTGGTTCTTGAAATCGAATGCATTTGCCAAGAAAACAAAACCAGAAAATATCTTGGTCAAAAGAAATCAACCCAAATGTTATTGGCTATTTAAATATTGATCAATGTATGCATTTACCCTCAAATATCCTAGGTTTTATCATACAATGCAAGGCCTGTAATCAGGAATTTTTTCTAGACTATGGGATTGAAGAGGAGACTGACAAAACAAGTGCCAAAGGCACAAGTCTCAAGACTTTCCGGATGCCCACTCCACTGGAAAGTTTTGAAAATTAAGCTGTTCAAGGCTGAAATGTAAAACAGGTGTAGAAAACACCAACCAGGGTATTATTAAAACTTTTGAACCTCAAAATCAATAAATGCTGCTTTTTCAAATAATTGGTCAACAAAAAGTGGACTTCTCCACCTGCTGGGGAGGTTGTGCAAGCGCATCCATGCATCACACCTCACTCCCTTTCTAAGGGCTTCTAACATTGGATTGTGAGTATAATCAACTAGTGGAACTATTTACAAACACTTGACTCTTACTGCAAGTTTCAAAAAACACATTAAGAAGGTAGCCTAAACAATACTTGAAATTATGACAAAAAAATACAGTATTAGGAACACAGTGTCTGTATACCTGTTGTTGATAATTGGCGAGACAAGAGCAACCTGACGATTCTGCACCACACTCTTGGAGATGCCCTTCAAAGTATTCCTGAAAATAAAATTATTGACAAAGCCATTTGGAAGATGATTCAAGTTTACCATCAACAAACTGAATGAAGGATTAAGAAGCTTTCTTTTTTGGCAATATGAGATCAACACACATGAATCCCATCCCATGTCCCCACTACAAGAAATAAAACATAGTTTAGGTATAGGTATAAACTTTAACTTCAATGGTTTGTGCAACATGTCATTAACATAGCAATAATTACTTTGCTAAGCTAACAAGGCAGCCCTAATGACAACACATAGTATATAGTGAAATTGAAAAAAGGGTGGTTTAACTCTTTTTTAAGGAGGAAGAATGCCAAGTTCTAAATCTGGCAATAATTATACATATTTTTAGAAAGTCCTCTAATGAAATGCCTGATGCTGTAAATTCAAAACTGCAAACAGCCTTATTATTCATTTAAAAATCTACTTAAGTTCTAGTGTGTTATGAATATCTGAACCAAACAGATCTGAATACAAACTGACTGAGTGTGTAAGTTTCATGATTCAAATATTGTTTCTTTGCTGTTCACATGTCTATAAAATATATCTTATTTACATTTGTATCTCATTAATGACCATAGTTTCAATTGTCTGGACTATCAATAATCGTAACTAATATCTGATGCCCCATTGAGTTTGGATAATCAAGGTTTGACTGTAATAGTAACAGTAGTGGTACTGTTTAACCTTAAGTAGAGCATTTCACTAACAACAAATGGCCATCATACCTGTCAATTTCATTATTCTGGTTTTTCTGTTTCACCTCTGACAGGCCAGCTGTCTAAAATGATAATAAAACAACTCAACACTGAGCATTTTTTGGAAATACAGATGCGGTAATAAAACATTATAATCCAACTCAACAGTATGTGTGTACCTGAGTTTATCCCATTCATTTGCCATGCAAGCAAAAAAGTGCAAGAATCATGAGGAAAAATAAACAGTTACAACTTTCAGTACAGACGGAGCAACATAAATAAGATGAATGAAGGAAAGTGCTTCTCAAGTTGAAAGCTCAGAAAAAATTCTGAGTCACTGACGGGATTTGAACCTACGACCCTCTGATTACCGGTCAGGTACTCTACCCATTGAGCTACAGAGACTCACATGGGTAGCCCAGTCACAGGATAAATTCTTGTCTATTCCTGCTGGACACACGTCTTGCATCTGCTAGCTCGATATGCCCAATACCAATATGCTATACGATTCTATTCATCAAATGATTTATGTAGAAGTTTGCAACTTGGTGTTGTATGAATAAGGTGGTTGTATATTAAATACGATGTTTAGGGTGTGTAAGTTTAGCTCAGTTGGTAAGTGGAGGGGTTGGTGCTGTGGTAGGATCTCTCCCTCCCAATCCTGAGCGAATAATTGGGTGACCTTTCCCATTACAAAAGACAAATCAGCTTTCTATCCTTCCAGGATTGGTAAAATGAGTACCAGCATACATGGACTGCTTTTAAGCATCTGCTTGAGGCCCCTATATATGATTCCAGTTTGCTGGGGGTAAATTGATCATTGTAAAGTGCCTTCGAGCATTCACAGGGAAAAGGCACTATACAAATTTATGCACCACTTCACTTTCTTTACTTTTTTGTAAGAACTGTGACTGCAAAGCATGAGGCTCAAAGTTAAACCTATTGCCAGGGTCCATACACCTTCAGAACTTAAAAAATCTAGGGTTTTCAGTTGTTTTAAGATCCTGAGTGAAGGTCTGGCCAGTCAAACCTGGGCCTCCTGCATGGCAGATTAGCACCTTAAAATGAAAAACAGGTGGTGGTATTTTTAGGGAATGTTAAGGCCAATTGACACGGTGCAACTTTTGCCTACAACTGTTGCATGCAACTGATCTACAATTTACACACATGCAACATTTAGCCTTGCAACAAAAAAAAAAAAAATGCAATTCTCTCGTAAAAATGGCAGACACCTGGCAAACTGCACTACAGTATTAACTATTATAGTAATTGCCTTGCGAGGAAAAAAACATAGACGACACTTATCAGTGTAAAATCTAAGTGGGTAATATAAGGAATGGTTGAAGCGATGAACAGATCAGGGTTTTATAATTGTAGCTAAGACTTGAAGACCAGGAAAGCTACTGAAGATATGATCTGAGGACACAACAACCGGCTTAAGGTTGGTCAAAATCAAAACAAAAATAGACAACAGTTACAGACCTCACGCCAAAATTGCATGCAACTTTAAAACATGTTTGCATGCAATAGTTTTAGGTATGATTTACATGAAACAATTCATGTTGTATCTATGACATAAGCGAGTTGCATGCAACAGTTGTAAGCAAAAGTTGCACTGTGTAAAAAGTTATGACTGACAGAGAACAGAGACTTGACAAAAACATAAGAAGGTTAAAGGAAAAAATTAATAATTAGAGTAAGTATTATCTTTAATAAAAAAGAAACTTACCTTGTTATTAGTCTGAAACACTGACGGTTTACAGAAACTGAATATTTTACTAAAATGGAAAGAACAGAAATTGTCATTAACTCTAAACAGTGATCATTAATTCTTGTAACAAATCTTTTGAGTGAATTTTGAAGACAAGATACTAGCTAATGAAAAAAGAGAAAAATTTAAGTTTTTCATGTAAAGATAATAAATATATGCAACAGTTATTCTTATTTTAAATGTTTCCAAATTAAACAAAACAAAGAACATACTTGAAAGGCATATATATATATATATAAATATTAATTTGTATGTTTATGGAGTTGTAAACTTTTTTTGTAGATTCAAAACTCGATCTATCAGCTATCTTTAGTTCCTTCACCTTCCAACTCACTTTTCCATTCAATAAAATATTTACCATGCAACTAACATGTAAACACACAGAAAATTGTTTAGACGAAAAATCCAAAACATTTTCAGAAACACACAGCTAGTAAAACTTTCATCGCCCTACTGTTTCAGCAGATATTTGTTAGAACTCTATCAACTGATTTGATTGAGATACCATTACCACTTTGTTTCTAAAATAAAACAGCTGAGGCAGACTGTTAAAGTTTAATCAATAAAAAAAGTGATGCTTTGAAAGACTGTTTCAAAACTCAACTCAGAAATATAATAAGTACTGATCAACGCCAATTTCCTAATACTAATAGTTTGTACTAATCAGAGCACCAGCAACAAACAAACTTATTTTAAAGTTTTAGGTTTGGTAAAGTATTTCAGTTGAAAGGTACATAACAAACAATATTGGCCCAGTTACAGAATTTCACGCATTTAGTGACCTCACAACTCTCTTTGGCTCGGAAATTCAAGACATTACCGCTAGTCGACCTACATTTAGAACCTGTTTACGATTGCATATCGGTGCTACAATTTTTCAAACAAGAATGATGAAAATATTACTACATGTCAACAAATGAACGCGTATCAAAGGTGAACCTGGCCTTGGCGATTCTTCCGTTTGTTTACTAATAACTAATACCTTTGACTAGACACATTTTCTTTTTGCTTGGAAAGCACTGATGATCCTTTCTGTTTTGCCTTGTATTTCGCCAGCGATAAGGTTGTTAAGTTGTTGGACTTATGTTTGAATCCATTCGCCTGCATCGACAACAATTTCGATCATACGATGGACTTAATTGCTTTTACGTGCTCTTCTCAATGTATCTTGATCGTCAAGCTGCGTTATAACTTTCTACTTTTTTGTGACAGCTACAATAAACCACCGAACAGACTTAAAGTCTCAATAAACCGACAAAAAATGTAAAACTGATCCACAAACTTCTTCACAGCAAGCACGGCGTCCTCTTTGCAGTTCCCGCGCAAACAACTGGAACCCAGTCCTTTGTCCAAATTGTATGCCTGGCTACTAAGCTAGCCCTTACAATGGAAGAAGAGTTCCACCGTTAGTCTTTATACATTGGTAAATGTACATCACAATTTTGTGTAAAGGAGTGTTTTTTAACATTGATACTCACCGAAGACGAAATGAGCCGGAGGCGATAAAGAGCCGGGATTAGTCATCGTCAACCAACTTGAGACTATTCATCGGCTAGTTAACACAATTTTTGTAGGGACATTGCATAATTACCTTTGAAAAGTGTTATTCAACTTTAGTGATTATATACTAGCATTTTCCTTCAAGGAACTGAACTGTTCCTTATAAAGACAAATAAACGCGAGAAGGCCATTTTGCACAATGTATAATAACCGGTATAATACGTCAGCCTCCACCAATGAGAGCAGTAGAAAGTGAAGGGTAGAGGGTAGAGGGTCGTGTAATTATTGACATGAGCAAAAGTCACTTAGTAAAGCTTTCACAGTAAAGTTTGCTCTTCCCGATAAACACCTCGGCCTAATCCGAGTGCCGCGGACTAACCTTTCGGAAACGAGAGTTGGGATCACTCACAACAATTCGGCTCGGCCATAAAGTATGAAACCTATTGAATTTACGGAAAACGCAACCAAAACAATAGGCATTCTGTGATATGCTCTCTAATATTAGTAATAACCTGAATAATTGTAATAAAGTATATATAGAATAACACGGAAACTCTTTGTTAGGGGGTGGGTGCTCTCCCTCTTGGTATGGTAGGGGCCTTGTAGTATTTGGGGTGGGGGGTGGGGGAACAAATCAACACTTTTGACAGTGTTCTCAGGATTTTAAGAACAAAACCGCAACATTTCGACTGCTTCAAGCAGCATCGGTAATCACCGCCGGGGAATTGAGAAACCTTTATCTTCCCTGGCTGGTACGACCCAGAGAGGAATGACGAAGAGAAGCAACATACTGCAAAGCCATAACAGACGGGAATTCGTTGCCAAAGACACTCAGGGCTCCAATGCCAAGAACAAATTACCCACTGTTTAAATATTTAGTAAACGTTCACATTTAATTTATTTTTACTATAATTGTTATTATCTTTATTACTAATATTATTATTATTATTATTATTATTATTTTATTATAATTGTTATTATCTTTATTATTAATATCATTATTAATACTTTTACTATTAATGTTATCTTTTATATAATTAGCAGTAGTGTTTGTTTGAGTTGCATTGTTGACCATCGTGTAAACAAACTGTCTTTAATTCATTAACTTTTAATCTCTAAATATAGATTAATTTAGATTAGATTAGTTTTAGTTTTATATTGTATGTTTTAGACAGTTTATATTTTTATTTTGTTGTAGTACCTCCTTAAATTCCACTCACTGAGTGACAGGAGCTTTTCTCTGTAAAGATAATATTTTTTATTACTATTATTATTATAATTAGTGTTATTGTTATTATTACTATTATTGTTATTATTATTATTGTTCTTCTTCTTCTTATTATTATTATTATTATCATTATTATTATTATTATTATTACTATTGTTATTATTATAAACGAAGGTTACTTTAGAAAAACTGTATTTTGAGGGATGCAAAAACATAACGGGTAAACTTTGTCTGCATTTTTCGCCCGCCTTTTTTAAACACCATGCTACGAGATATTTTTTAGGGTCGGAAATTCTGACGGTATTTCTAGAGAATTTTTTTCCGCAGTTCTGAAGCTGGCTTAAGCTAACCGCAACGGTATTTTCTCCCCTCGTCTTTTACACAATGTCCTAATGTTATACATCTCCTGCATATTAAGAACAACTACTAAGCTATGTTGGTAAAAAATCGACCCGCCTGTTGAATTTCTTTAGCTGTGAGAAATGAATTTACTGTTAGCGGACAATTATTTAATGGGTAATTGAGTACCCACAAAGGCCTTGAAACTTAACGGATGTCTTTGAAACAACGCTGTATTGTCCCCTGGGGGGTAAAATCAATAACAGATCAAGCAAAACAGGAACAAGTTTGACCCTGACAGGAGTCGTGTATCGGGTTTCTTCTTGATCATAAGTTTTTACCTGAGAACTTCGATATAAACTAAGCAAACATGACAAACGATAAACTTAAGGACCGAAAAGGTTCTGCCTCGAACCGTCCGTCACGTTCTACTGTGGTTCTCTCTATGTGCATTGTGGGGCTGTTCGTACGAGTGGAGCTGTTAAACTCTCAGCTAAGAAAAGACAGCCAACAGATAGGTGAAACTCATGACGCGGAACTAAAAGGAGTGTTTCATGGTACTGGAAATGCTTTCTTTCTTTAGGAATACGTAATATAAAGAATTTCCTCTTTTTAAATTATTTGTATAGCTAGCTCATGCCCTTGTTTAGTAAAGTGTATGTTTCTGTAACTGGTTTTGATGCCGGCTCTAGAATAGTTTCTTTGCTGATCGATGGTACGTGATGGCACTAAGTTATCGAAGCAATTTTGGCAGCAATTCAGAGGCCTTTCACGATTTACGTCAAAAATTTTATCCAGACAACTAAGCAAAACTTTCTTGCTTTTGGCTGAAAGAATGCTTTTGAATTAGTTAAATCTACCGAGTGTGGGGTTGATATGTAAAAATATGTTGAAAATGTATCCATGCGAAAACGCTATTTTTAAGAGGAATGTATTTTGGACGGCAAGTCCATGCCCTCATTCACGGAGCTGTGTATAAATATGCGAGAAGTTGATCCCTCACTTTTAAGAATGACAGATTTCAGTGTAAATTTTTTATTAAGGATCTCATTGGTTTCAATACATTTTTGCTTCTTTTGACCGGCAAAAGTACCGTTTGCGTGACATATGCAATGGTCTTTTAATTTTGAAGATAAAGTTGAACCGATTTAACAACAGTAACAAAGATAGACTTCAAAATTATTTTTACAGAACATTACGGAACAGCGAATTTTTAACGAGACGAAACGGCGAGACTTGAATCGAACTGTATTTTACTGTAT
>JAOBAT010093083.1:0-17198 GCA_026413305.1 Hydrozoanthus tunicans | reverse complement strand
TACTACTACTACTATACTACTACTACTACTACTACTACTACTACTACTACTACTACTACTACTACTACTACTACTACAACAACTAATAAATGCAATCCTTTACAAATAGTTTTTAAGTTTGTTCGGTTGTTAGTTCAAACTGAATCCATTCAAAGGAATTAACCTTCGACGAAGAGAAATCGCTGGGTTAAGGGACTCAGGTTTTGGAAAATGTGTTTAATAATATCGGCGAATTTTGCCACTGAGTCGGAGTAGTTTGTTCTTAAACCATAAAAACTTTTCCCGATGAACGTGCGCTATTCACGAAACTGTATTGGCAGAACCAGAAACCAGCATGGGAGAACTTTTCCAACCTAAGGTATTAGGCTCTTGACCATTATACTAACTAACCTATTTTACGAGAAAAATCAAAACTGACTAAATACCTCGAGTCATTTTGCACCTTTAACTGTTTGCTTATGAATTTGTCTGTGTACCTGATTTCATCCACAGCTTGCAATTTATTCAGAAGCACATTTTAAACTACTACAAAAATCTGGATAAATGGCTTTTTGCCTTTAACATTAAAGAAAAAGATTGGGCTAAGATATTTTGTTTTTATACAAGAGTTAAACCGAACTAGATATACGTATATATTTTAGTACATACAGTGTAGTTTTTTTTCCTGTCTTCCATTTCCCTAAAGGCAGAATTTCACGTGGCTCTTACCATCATGATGTTACCAAAGTTTCTTGATTTTCTCCTGAGAAAATCTCTAATAGTTTATTTTCAAGCTTTCCCTTTCAAAACTTGACAGACTTTTGGCTGCTTGTTTTCGGTCCCTCAAAAGAACTACCTGTTTCGGCAAGGTAGCGTTTTGTTGAGTTTGTTTTGAGAACTGGCAGGGCTCGGCAAGGGGTCACCCATAAAATCGCCCCGGGTATTATTCCCACGATATAGCACAATAAACACAGGATTTTAAAACTGTTTTCGTTTTTTTTTAATTCCAAATAGAGCTAGTGTGTTACCAAGTAGTGAAAACTACCTAAGGGTAAAAAGCAGAGAGTGAACTCCATTCGGAATCTTTCTTTACGGAACAGTCTTTTAAAAGGAAGATATTTGGCTTATTTAAACTTGTTTTTAAGAATTATTTAAATCACGGCACTAGGCTCTGCTGGAAGTCAGTGGAAATAAAAGTATTACCTGTTACATGAAAATGCCCTCCTGGCTAACTTGCTGCATTATCTTATAAGATTGTTGTCTAACGTGTTTGAATTGTTAAAATCGACCCAAATTGCAGTGCTTTACTTTTAGTTCCCAGCCCCCAAGGGTTTGGAATGTCTCCAGAGTAACTAATTAGTAGTTAAAGTAAAGACTGAACGGAGATGAAGCTCGTTCTCGCGGGAACTCACTCAAGGCAAGTTTCCTGAGCTAACTATTTATAGAATATTGTAGTTTTATCGTCTAGTTTATCTATGTTGTAAACTAACCACAATTTTGTATATTTAAATTGAAATGAATATATTACTCGAACAAGTCTGTACCTTAGCATCTTATTTTAGACTACTGAGGAGTATTTTTTGTTGTTGTTTTTTTTGTTCTTGAAGAAAACTCTAAACCGGTTGGCTTTTAAATGAAAGACAAAAGTGGAATTGAATGAGAGGTTTTTCTGGAACCGATAATTCTGTTATTAAGATAGTAATAATTAAAATATAAGAGCAATTCATATTTTTATTGTTTTCTTTCGTTCTGATCATGAGCTTAGCTATATACGGTTGCAGTATGCAAGACGAACTTTTAAATAATTTATTTACGTTTTGAAAGACTGGAAACACTAAAACATAAAATATCGTTTGAAACCAAGAAATGAGGCTTTGCATTGGTGAAAAATTGATCACCCACAGTTTAATCTGTGCTCAGTAAGAATAAATTCAAGTTACCGATACTACAAAACTTTTAACGTCCCCAAAGTTTTTTTATGATTACCCTTGCTCCTGTAAGTAAAGGCAAATATTCCTTTCTCTAAGGAAAATATGATATTTCATTCATTTTAATTATATATTTTTGTAAACAGTACTTATGTAAGATGTAAACAATTGTAAGATATTGAAGCATTTCAAGGCTGTAACTTTGAACTGGTCATTTTCTTTTGAGACAAACGGGCTTGATTCGGTATATATTTGTTTTTTAGAGTTAAGTCTTCGATTTATCCAATAAATTGATAGTTCATATCGGAAACTGAATTCCTTACATGTAGATTTTTACGGGCTTTTTTTGGTTTTCATGGTAGTTCTTTGTCTGAAAACTGTACCAACACTCATACTACTTGAAAATATCTCAACGGCCAACGCTGAGAAATGTACGTGAGTGAATAAAGTTGGAAGGAGGTCATGGCTGAACAGAACACACATTAAGTCGTAAACTTAATTGAAATTTCAAGTCTTTTCACAAAATTTAATGAAGTTTCGTGTTCTTAACATCTGTCATTTCGTTTTCGACCAATAAACAACTATATTCTAAACGATTCATTGAAAACAAACACCAACAAAGGTGTAGCATCTCGGTATTAACGAACTTTTCAGTACTTCAAATTGTATGTTTGACTCAGCTAGACGTTCACAGTAATTTGTTTAGACAAAAATCAACTGATGAAAATTAACTTTTTGTCACAAATGTAGTTGAAAATTTTTCTTTATTTATCAATTGACCTTGACTTGAAGAGATAGTTTATACAAAAGAACGCCGATCTTTATCATTTCTTTCTTGTTTTCTGTTCTGCAAACTGCCTTACTTACTTATTCATTCGTTTTAACTTTAAAGTAAAGATAGTTCAAAACTCTCCAAGATTAGAATAACTTCGAAGTTTTTTCCGGGCTTTTTACACTTTTGAGCATGGATAACTCTAAAATACTAAATAGAGAGATACATTGCAATAACTGTTGATGATTGAATTGCGGGCAACAGGTGATCAAATGATATGAATTGCAGATTGTTGATTGTTAAACACTATTTCAAGTAAGCTTGAAGAATACATCTAAGCAAACCCGCAACGTTTACAGAAATAAACTCGTTAATCTTCACTTCAAATCTGTATTTCCTTCTATGAGGACAAAATGAAAATCTAGTTTATTGAAATAACAATGTTAGAAAATTCGCTCCGTTTTTGGCGATCGTGATTCAAAAGTCTTTCAAAAGCTGTTTGACGAATCTTGTAAAAACATTTATTCAAAAAAATATGAATTGTTTTAAGTAAAAAATAGCAAAAGTAGTAGATCATTTTCTTTAGTTTTGTTCTTGAAGCACTTTAAGCCATTTCCAAGCCCTGTCCTTTGCTACAAGGAGGAGAAATTGTTAAAACACACGTTGAAAGCAATTAAACTTTTCAAATTTTGACTATAGACGTTAATGAAACCGTGCTTTGTACATATATAGCCTAGATAATTGGCCTACATCTTTGCACACCTATTCCATTTGAACCAACAAGTGATGAATTATAGAAAAGCTTATTTCAAAGTGTAACAACTTTCCGTGCAGGCAGAGCGGTGTTTCATTATATTTTCATTAGCTCATAGTGATCTAGTTTAGTGTTACGGCTAAGTCTGTTTCTGTTCTCCGTAGAAGCTAAGTGGAAGTTTAATTATATTACTACTGTGACATGGTGCTGTTTGTTTAGCAAAAGTAATAAATTCTTAGTTTAGTTTACATACGATTGTTGCGGCAAAGTTGATTTTAGTTTATATAGCTTACGTAATAGTCTGTAAAACTTCCTGAAGAAATAAAATATTCAGGCAATCGGCACAAATATCGTTCTTAATAAACCAGACAAGCTTTGACTCAATTGAAATTATTAAACTGAAGGTATAACAAGTAATTATTAAAAGTCGATTCGTTGTGCTTTACGCAGAGCAAGAAAGCGAAATAAGTGTACTTTCAAAAATAGCTGCCCTTGTCAATCACATTAGAAGCATCCTATTCATTCCCAACTAATTCTTTAGACTGTTCGTGTTGATATTCTTACTTTTACTGCGTGGGTCGAAAATTAAAACAAAACCATTTTTAGTTGCTTGTTTAAGTGTTTTTTTTTGTTGCTGAAGACGGTTGGTTTAATCATTAACATCCGTGGCTCTTACGTCTTTTGCGTTAAAATCATGAATAATGTACGTTTAGTTTTTTGTCTATCTTGACAGCAGATTTATTTTCGGAACATCTGTCACAAAACTGACCTGGCCTTCGGCAGTACTAGAACTACAACTACTACTCTAACTTTATAATTTAGACGTATTTCTCAGTTTTCTTTTTATCAAACTAAGTGAAAAAAGCCTGTGACAGAATCAAAGTCTTCATTTCCTCAGGCTGTTTCAATGAATTGACTCTAATTTATTCCGTCAAAAGCGTAAAAAAACCCAGACGTGCAGTATCAACAATGAATATCCAAAAAGATATTAGTTAAGTATGCGTACAATCGCAGTTCTACTAAGTAAACATTAAACCTTTCCACATCGGACTTGATAACTGCTTCTCTTTATTTCTCATTTCTATATTAACGGCACAGTGCGGGGGTCCATTGATTTTCGATTCAGAATTAATTAAAATCAGTTTGATACAAATTGCACTTGAAAAGATAGGTTTAATTTAGTGTTCCCTTATTATAGGACACTTGTTACTATATGCCTGACAATGAACCAATCTTCGCCTATTTGCCATCTTTTGTGTTTTGTTTACATTTTCAACGCTGGCCTTTTCTTCTTGGCGAATTAAGCTTGCAGCGTTCTGACTTCAGTAGTCCAGGCTTCTGGAAGCACCAAACTTACTCTTCTCCACGTCTAACACGAGCATAATTTCAAATCAAGTGACAGCTTTTGCTGATAATAGTTTATAAAATATTATCTCTTCAGAAGCGAGCATGTTATTCAGAAAGCGGTTTTTACTTGTAAAGATTGTACGAATTCTATAGAATTAGCAAAAAATTCAACTTGTTCCATGAAGTTGTACTTCACAGTACGACCTTATGATTGTCACGGTTTACTAATATTGAATTCTATACCAACCCCCAAACGCATCAAAGCCAGACCATAACGAGCAAATATCCCGTCAAAGTTCTTCTAGAATCTATCGATATACCAGTAGTAAGTAACTTAGACTCTGCGATCGTATTGACTAGATTTCTCGTAGTATAGAAAAATATTTCTTGTTCGTTAAATTTTACATTATGATACTTTGTCCACATTTCGTAATTATTGTTCATTTAACGAACCATCGCTTAACTATTTAATTCATAATACGTGACAAAAGTTGATTTTCAACTTTAAAATTGGTTTAGTTCTCTGACAACGTGTCGATGAATTGTCATTTTTAAATATGTTGAAGTTTGTAGGCTTCAATCGTGACCTTTTGATCTAAACTTTAATTTCTCTTAAGGCTGCAGTTTCTGATGTTTAAATACTGTTCCGTCTGTTTTAGTGTTTATTTCCCCTTTGTTTCTTTTGATTGAGTTTTATTAAGACTACGACCGTCACTTCGCAGAAGTCAGTGGGATACGGAGGAACAATGACCGGTAGATAAGACGCATGTTAAACAATCGCTTTGTTGTTCTGCCTTCTGATTGGTAGAAACGACGCGAAAAAGCAGCTATAAATGACTTGCTCAATAAAACGCGTGCCAGTTGATTTGTCGGCCTTACCTGTTTCACAGCCAAGAAATCTCCATCTTCTGTTTGGATATGGAAAGCTTAAAAAGGTCTCTTTTTGATGACCATGACGACGACGATGATAGTACAACTTCGTCCCAATATTCGTACTGCACCGACAGAGAAGATGACAAAAATGCATTGCGACGGAAAAGGAGAAAGAAATCAGCCACTCAGCAGTTGGCTGCAAGACATGCAGCTAATATGAGAGAGCGAAAACGCATGCAGAGTATAAACGAAGCGTTTGAAGGACTTAGACATCACATACCTACTCTTCCATACGAAAAAAGGCTTTCAAAAGTAGACACGCTTCGCCTCGCTATAGGCTACATTGGTTTTCTTACGGAAATGATTCACTCCGATATAAGTCACAATCAGGCTTTACAGCCTTCGTGCTCCGATCAGCCGAGAAAAGTCATGATCTGCCACCGAGGTTTCGGTAAGTAAACTTTGTTTTTTGTACCGGGTATTTTTTCTTTTAATGGGCATACGGTTCGCTAGTTTTCCTGTTCGTGTAGGTAAAACTTTGAGCGACGTTTTGGTGAAACATTTACGTTTACGAGGTGTTTAGTATGTGAAAAAAAGAGTTGAAGTTGGCAGGTGATAAAAAGAATACCTTCTCGTCTCTTAGTTGTCATTATCGAGAAAGCTTGTAACTTTTATTTGTAAAGTACGACCTGTCTTGTTTGTTCACCAATATAACGCAGCTCCTTTGCTCATTTGTTGCTTTTCTATTAAACACAGGTACACAGACCGAGTATGGGCTCCCGCCTCTTACTGGCCATTCGCTCTCATGGACCGATTCCAAAAAGCAAAAACCCAACTCGACGACCATGACAGCGAAGATCTGGACGCCCGAAGATCCTAGAGTAAAAAATGTTGGCTACTGCACAACTTCTTTCTAAGGTTTTTCTCTTTCGCTTGATGTACATAACAAGGGGTTAAAGCAGAATATTAATTGTATTTTAAGAGAGATAAAATTATTTTTAAATGAACAAGAACATTGAACATTTTATAAAATTCCCGTTGCATGAAAATGTTGCGCCCATTATTATTTATCAACTTGGGTCTTACCAAACTTCTCCGGTGTTATTGTGAAAAAGGTTAAACTTTAACAACGGAGCGGCAAAGGAACCATATAGATAATTTCAACCATTGTAAATAGTTTTGTACAAACAAACCTTGAAAATAAACGAGAAAATGTGTACGACAATCGATGTTTCTTTACAAAAGTTCTTTAATAAAGTGTGAAATCGCAGATTGTAATAGTGATTGTTTTTAGTGGTGTTCGACCTTTGGTCAGAGATTTTACGACTGAGTTCGAAAGAGGTGCTGACGAGTTAGATCACTTAGTACATTAAGTCGTTGAATACTCTTGAAAGGGTAACACAATGGGATAAAACAATATGCCAGGGGGGTCATTCAAAACCTGATATTGTCTATTGTAATCTAGCTGTGAAAATGAAGGCAAATGCAATATCATTTAATTTAAAGTGGAGTGTAGTTTGGAAAATTTTACACAAACAAACTTGAAGATCTCCCAAAAGGAAAAAAAGCCCCGATACTCAAGGTGCGGCACACCACCCAGAGCTAAGGTGCCACAATACCGGGAAATCTCAAAATCTGCATATTGTGCTTAGATCTGTGTAAGATGGCGAGCTAACCAACCAAAGTCATTTGCCAGCAGACACCATGGCACCGATGGCATTCTCTCTTCCTTTATGACTAAATCTCCTAAGTGGAAACGTGGGGTGAGGGTAAAAAGCAATAAGCTTGGTCTCTTATCGATTGTTACAAAGCTCTCCACGTGGGCCATATTTGCACATCTATGAATCAAACTTCAATGTCTCTAATGTTGGAGAAACATGCATAAACCTGAGGCCCTAAATTTATTATTTGTTATACTAATAGCCTTTCATTGTAGACAAGTACTGCCTTGCAGTTCAACAGACCCCCATCCTTTGCTGGGATGGGATGTGCACACGCAAACTGGGTGGGTGAAGAAAGGGGACATTACGAAGGCGCACAGGATAACAGACCAGCATGTCGTGATGATACGCTGAGTCGCAGGTTAATTTACCGTTTAGTACACAAGATTGCTGATACGTGCTGTGTGTTTCTGTATTGTTGGTGTTGTTTTTGTTTTGGGTCAAACGTGTCAGGCTTTTGAACAGAATCAAAGGGGGCTAGTGGCTGTTTGATATTGGCTATATGCAGACATACGCCCGATTAACATATAAAAACTCAACTAATTGCTTGTGTCACAGACTTCCATTGTATAAACCAGAAAGTTTTCGTTGCTAGGACTAAAATTTCGTTTCCCTTCCAGCTGTAAATAGGGCATTGTTCGAAAAACAAGGCGCAGCTGCCGAGGGATGTGTTAGAGAGGAGTGCAATTAAAGGAAAATGGGTCGTGCATTATTCGCACACACGTTCCTTGTATAATCTACACAATTGGCATCAATCTGCAATGACATCAATAGCAGTTTTTTTATTAAGCAGCTCGTGGTTTTTCTCTCTGTGGAAGCATAGCGTTGAATGAGGCTGGTATGTTTACCCTTAAGGTTGTGTGTGTTCAGCAACTGACTGAATGAGAATTTTCTTATCTAATATCAATCATACAGCCTTTACATCTTTGTTTCAATTGTCAACCTGTTTCATCATTCATGGCAAGCATGCAATTTAATTCTCAGTAAGCCACACAGAATACCCGTTTAATTTTTTTGTTAATCTCCATTATTACTCTAGCTGGAATCTCAATATGGTGTCGCTAATCTCATCTATTTCGATATGAAGCTATACCGAGCACCCAACTCTCGACTTCACTCTTTCTTTCAAAGAACTAGCCACGCCGTGCTATGAATTATATTTCTTTTGTTTGTAGAGATTTAAATAGAGTAAGCAGATGTTTCTGAGCTAAAAAATAAATCATGAATGTATAATAAGGCAGAAGCAATCGAATAAAATGTTGTGGAAAAATGGTACCTTGGAATGCTACCTTCTCTATTAACAAAAACGACCAAAGGCGAAAACGAGTCTCCTAACATGCTTTCACAAGATTGTTCGAATACATCTAGGATTAAATTTTTTCTATTCGAAAAGTGTTTATGGAGTGGAAAACATTAATTAAGGATGGAGTAGTAAAAGTATTGTTTCCGCATAATGTCAACACATTGACTGTATCATTAAAAAGGCTTTTAAACTAACTTCCCAACCACAAAAATAGCTAACATGCTGAAAGTCATTAACCATGATAACACGTTGAAGTTTCATTACACGAGCACGTCGAATAGAAATTAAGCGTATTTTGTGTTTAACGTTATTGCAAGGATAGCCTGTTTATCATTTGAATTGACAAAATTTAACAAAACCTTCAACTGCCTTCAGAAACATGCGACACTTGGGCAAAACCTCTTCATGAAAACACCCTTTCAAAATAAAATTTTTGAATTTGCAATATTTTATGTTTTGATGTCTTAAGAAGGTTGTTGAAACCGTGAGTATACGTTTTTGAGGAAGATTTTTGAAAAAGAGACCTAGAAAAAGCGGGAAAATCCTCACTTTAAAGTTCTTGTGAACTGCGCATGCGCCATATTGGCTAAACTAAACGATTTGCTAGCTGAAATTATTTTCAATCGCGCTAAAAGTGTTTTTATCGCTCAAAGTAAGGACACAAAGCTCGAAATGGTTTTTTTATTGGTAGAAATTGGTGTTTGTGAAATCGTTGATATAGTTATCCGTCTACCCCAAAGTTTGAAGACTGCTATTGTTTATTCACAAGAATAATGAATATTTAATTAATACACTAACTTTCGGCAAAAACCCTTGACTTTAGGAAACAATTCAGAGCAAAATCGAACGGATTGAACTTCTGAGTTGCTTAACGTGTCGTAACCAACGCCATAATTAACATCAGGCGTCAGTGTACATCCAGGCATGCAATTTTCCCTCTATATTTTCTAGTTTGCTCTTGTTTTGCTTCAGAAAATCCTTGCGTTTTAATTGTATTTCCGTTGAAGATCTTTTCTAAAAATCAAGTTCGCTGTTGTTTTTCAAATTTCCTTGATATGATGATTTTTATGTAAACGGAAAAGTATGAATAGATGCGTCGAAACGTTCGCTAAATATGTATCGCATTTCGTTAGTTTTTGCTTTTTATTTTGCTCTCTGTTTAACTCTTACTTTTGTTTTTGGCCTTTAATATTCAAATTCTACTTTAAACTGCGCATTATAGTAACAAAATACAAAGTAAAATAAAGAACAAAACTTCAATGTACAGATTCTGCACGCATTGCTATTTAAATCCACCAGTCGCAACGTACTGCTCTAATAAAGGAATAAGAAATGGGACAATATAAGTTTAGCACCACGGGGTTCTTCAGAGAGCCTCTAAAAACACATTACAATGCGCCAAAACAAATTGGACCATTCAATACAGGGGCAAAGGTGACAGTATTGATAAAGTTCTTATCTTGTTATTTTGTTCTTTTGCTGAGGAAATGTTTCCTTCTAAAAGATAACATGTTCTGTACACTATATTCGTTTTTGTGTTTCTCCCCCCTACGTCGTTTTGACTTGTGAAAGATTAATTATTCTGAAACAAAAGCAGGCACTGAAATATTTTCATCCCCATTCGATTTAGCTTTTTCGTTAACAAAATTTCATTTACTGACAAACGTGTGTTCCTAAATTGCAAAAATTATTACTTGCGTTTTTCTTTACAATTCAAAAGCAAAGGTTAACTACTAATATTACCTCCTGCGGAATAGCGTTTTAATAGAATTCTGCTTTCCGGAGATAATTAC
Source organism: Hydrozoanthus tunicans (assembly GCA_026413305.1). Classification (NCBI taxonomy): domain Eukaryota; kingdom Metazoa; phylum Cnidaria; class Anthozoa; order Zoantharia; family Hydrozoanthidae; genus Hydrozoanthus; species Hydrozoanthus tunicans. The sequence goes on along the minus strand of JAOBAT010093083.1, from coordinate 6,728 downwards.
TTCTTTTCTGGAAAAAAAAAATTAATTATAGCTTTGTTAGAATTTCTATTTAAACTATAACGAAATCTCCATCTCTGACTTATTTCGAAATGAGAGGAAATGTTGAATATTAGCCTAAAATAAACATTTACAGGAGACCCGGAAACAGTATAAAGAAAACTTTTGATGTGAAATATAGTTTAGACTTTAAACCAAGTAGCTTTGTGTCTGGGAAATATCTCACCACTATGTAAAACGAAAAAAAAACTCTGATACTGAATTAACTTTTCGAATTTAATGAGTTTTATCTTCTGCATGGTCCTGCTAAACAAATTAAGATTTCAATTTGATGCTAAGCAAGACAAGTTAATTATGTCTTAGTGAACTTTTTTCAACAAAATAAATTCCATGGCGCAACCTAAATATTTGCTTGGTTCTTTTAAAACATAAGTTTTGTTTCATTTCTGACGTTGGCGTTACCATTTAGTTTCAGATGAATACTGCTGTTTTGTAACGGGTTTTCGGGTTTTAATGGGCGAGGGTTTCTCTCGGCAGTTGCTCAGTGGTTGTCATGTTGTCAAAAGACTCAACAATGATAAGATATGTTTGAGAGAACAAAAAGTTGTGACAGAAAAATTGTTTGTCCGAGACACATGCACTCTTTGGTTGAGCACAACAGAGTTTCAACAGGGGATGTTTTAATTTCCTGGTGCCTTGAAAATGTGTGTGCCCTATTGTGGAGAGAAACATTTTTGCTGATTAGTACGCAAACGTATCGATCTTTGTGTCCGTCTCGACGAGTTGAAACGATATGCTAATACGTTTCAAATGAAACCTTGATACAAACTATTGTGCTGTTCGATTTATATATTATTCTTTAATAATTGTTTGTTTAGATCTGCACAGCTGCTTTCAGCTAGTACAGTTTCGTGGGAAACTCACACCTGGTGCTATAATAGACAAAAATCTCCGAAAACTGAGCGTAATCTTTTTTCTTTAAAGATATTTCAATTTTCCTGTCTTTTCTTTTTGAAAAAGATTCAGAAGTGTCGAGGTGTTGCGTTTAGGAGTACTTTTCGCGGAGGTGTCTTGTTGGTCGGTGGTCGATTCTTTGATTAAAGTGTTCGACACAGCTTTGCCGAGTAAATAAATAAACAAACCAATGGAGCTCTATTTAGAGTTTCAACACGAAATTCGCAGCTTTTGACAGCTGAATACACTTAAAGTGAATACATACTGTATGTTCTCTATCTTCAAATCAAACTTTGAACAAGTTCTCAACAAAGGCCAAAACGCCATGAACTAAGATGGAAGCCACGTGTACGGCCACATATTCCAGAGATCGAATTTCGATTCCGATCCGAGATGTAGACATTCAACAAATATGGATTCTTTACAAATTTCTTTTCTCTGGTTTCTAATAATGTTTGTATTATAAGAAACTTTAGAGTATTGAGACTATCTGTAACTTGACAGCCGCCATTGAATATCAAACTACCTGTTCCTTTAGGAGCACTCAGTATAAGAAGAAACTTTTCTCCTCATAAATTCTGTTTTAACATTTGTAGCAAGCCGATAATCTTTTTAACAGTTTCGCTTCTGAAGTCTGTTTACCAAACAAGTGATCAAAGTCTTAATGACCTAATTATAATTTCTCGAGTTTACAGAATTTAATTTCTTTCTTTGTTTCGCCGATCCGATTGTAACGACACAAAGAATACAGAATAAACCAGTAGTATTTCTAGCATAAGAAAACTTGAGGAAGAATTGCTTCTCGTACAACTTAGTCTTTTACTAAGGTTTGATAATTTTTTTATTTCAGCTGCTATCCCTTTTCGAAAAGCGAACTTAGATGGCGATTTAAAACCATGTCGGTCAAAACATCTTTTTATCAGTTAATAGCCAACTAAAGTATAGAGGAGATTTATTACGCTTATCGTTTATTAATGGAACTTCCATTTACGCCAACTGCGATAATTATACTCTTTTATTCAAATTTTTCATGAAAGAAAAGAAGCAGAATATTTTCAAATTAACTTGCATAAATAAATATTGCGCTACTTATATTTAACGCAATCTGTTTTTAAAGAGAATGCTGTTATTTGGCGAAAAGAAATAATGGGTTTAATTCAGTGGTATGATGGCTTATAAATAAAATATAATGTTGTTACAACTTGATATCAAAATTATAGAGTTCTTTATCACAAAGAGAAATTCACTTCATTGCCGGCCTATTCAGCTATTATCAAAGAAATAATCATAGAGAGAATTCAGAGTATTTCAAAAGAATCCGTGAGTACCTCGCGGGGGCTTAGCAGATTAAAACTAGATGAAACGAAGTTTGAAATTTAAATTTGCGAAATTGAAATTTTTAAATTAAATAGCATCGTTAGTTCTTTAAGGTGCTTGGATCTCATTCAATGATATTTCAACATAGCAAACTCTTCACAATACGTAGCCACCCAATAAAAGTGACGCCAAGTCTGTGTTTTACTTACTTCAACTCTGAGTCGCCTTATTCATTAACTAACTCTTTTTGAGAATATTTTATGAACTAAAAATTGTTTGAATTCGAAAACAGAGGAGACAGGATGTAGCTAACACTGTTGACTTTCTTGCTTATTTTCTGATTCGCCGGCTCGAAAAAACAGGATATGAAATGTATCGAGTTTGCTAATGTCTTCGTTAAGTGTTAATGATAAGGAGATGAACAAGCCAGGCAGGTGGCGTTCAAAACGAGCGCTTTCTTTTTGTCGGTGTGGCAAAACTCATTGACTCGCTTGAACACATAACATGTTGGTTTAAAGAAAAAATATTTTTTTCGTTCAGTAGTAGCAATTACATTAACTGTAAAGTCGTGTTTTGTCGGTTTTAAAATCTTTCTAAATTTTCAAAACACTAAAAATTTAGGGGTTTTATGTGGATGCAAATTCGTAGATAAATAGATAAGAAAACCTCTGTAATTTCGTTTTCACGCCCGATATTATTACCCTTGCGAACCTCAGGCAAATGAACGGGACGTCGTTTAAAAGAAAACCATAATAAAATTTGGAAACAGTCCGGAGATGGCTCTGAATCGACGGCGACAATTCGAAAAGCTTGCGCTTGCCACTCCCCGCTTCCTTCACAACCGTCATAAAAATATTTTCCACCCCAAGAGAAACAGATTAACAAATGCAATTGAAATTTACAAAATATTGAGAAACATTCCAACTACTGGTAAATTCTAGCAAAAACAAAATCACGTATAAAATTGACCGCGTTTGTTGATTGTCTTCGACTTAAAAAAAAGGTGTATTGAGCAGTGCGGACTACTAAAGCGGTTGATCGAACCAAGCAAAATAGAAGTCATTTAACTAAGTCGCAACAAATTTTGTACATAATATATTTTTTTGGCGGCAAAAGGCAAAATATTTTTTGTCCATGTTAAACAACTTAGTTTAGAGTATCTGTTTATCTAGGTTTAAACTTCCGATCCATATTAAACAATTTCAAGCAGACGCTATTTTCTTATTCAGCTTTGAAACCTAAGATGAAGCGAACAAACTCATCGAAGTTCTTTTCAAATGAACTCGTAGGTTGAAATAAGTTGCACATTAGAAACAGAAAAAACACATTTGATGTCGACAACTCGTTTCGTCTCATGAGAAACAAAACTATGACTCAATAAAGATAAGGTTGAAACCAAACAACAAAATAAATATGTTTTTAAGTAGCAAAACTTTGTCACTGGAAAAAAAAGGATACATCTATGACGAAGAGATTTCGAAAATGAACTTGTGACTTTTTAGCGCGGGCTTACACGAGTAATACATTTTGGAATGAAAAATTAAAAACGCGAAATGTTAATCTTGAGATGGAACACTCTTATTTAAACTACAAAGCAACAAGCAAAGGAAGGAGATCATGCAGTCGTACACGAGTCTACAAATTATTTCAGTGACATGTTGACGTAAAGGATTTCTCTCCATTTGAAGTTTGAAAATAAACTTTACCAAAATTTTATTCAATCTTAAGAAACATCGTTATACTAGAGACAGGGAAAGCAAAAATTAATTTTCGCATATTACTTTGTGTTGCCGTAAACCCAATCTTTTCATTTTGTTCGGTTGTTGTCATCTCAGAAAACCCTGAAAATTTCGTTTTAACCGAGTATGGTGTATTCCGTCTCACTGTTTAACAAAACAACGTATAGAAAAAGAACAAAACTTCCTTAATTTTTGTATAAAATCAAATCTCGGTTTGTTTGATTTTTTGGCCTTTGCTTTAGAACCAGATAAATGTTCCGTCATAAGAAAACTCAAATAAAACACATCATACTTAGTAACAAAATAATGAAAATCAAAATTGTAAAGAGAGAAAAAACGATTGAGTAAAATGTAAGAAAATTCTCTTCAGATCGGTCAAGCACATTCGATTTGTAGTGCATTGGTCCTAGGCAAACAAGAAATTTGTCCAAGATTAATATCATTACAGTCAACCATCGCTTATTTCACAGTTGCAAAAGGCTGCAAACTGTGATATTTACAATTTGAATGATTTTCCCAAAACTTTTTTTAAAATACTACTGAGATTTTATACTTTTTTTAAAAAACTGGATCAGTTATCTTGTCATATTTGAAAAAAACAGCTCTACAAGATAATAATATATACAGTCAGCTTTTATACAACACTCGGTCTAGTCAGATCTAACACGGCGACTTACTCTTAGCACCTCTCAAACTGCAAAACATCATGAAAATCGAAAACTCTATAAACCGAATTTGCAACAGATTATAATAGGAGCATATAGCTTTGCTCCTTTCGTATACAAACCTGACTCATAATTGAATACACTTTGAAGGAAGAAACACCTCGGTTACTTTTTGCCTTTTTCGCGCTGAACAACTAACAACAAAGTAGTTGATCGATTCCTAAATTCACAAGCTTCCCACTTGACAGCCAAGATATATTTGAAGGCAGTTATCCTTTTATCGCAAATTTGTATCTTGCCGTGAGAATTTCTGAGCACAAAGCTCAAGTTGAACATAGCCTGTGTTCTCACGGGCTGTTAAGTAAAGTTATCATTTAGAATTATTAAAATATGTCTAAGCAAACACCTACACACGAGCTCCAGAGAGTAGGACAGTGTACATTGAAACTTTAAAGTTGTTCAACTTAAACAAATTTTTTTGCCCAAAATCTAACTTGTTTTGAGACAGTTCTTTATAAAGAAAAATGACAAAATCGAGCAGTGATATCTTAGTTAAGATAAACATTTAGTCTTTTAAGCTACTGTACATTAAACATATGGCGTTTTTTGATGCTGAGTCTATGAATACAAAAACTCTGGATTATGTTTTGTATATCTCATGCACTAAACGATGAAGCTGTATCCAATTCATTTGTATGTTAAGCTTTAGTTGGCCATTTTTATGATTTCGGACTATAAATGCTATCAGATTATAAGTACAGAGTTAATTAAACCTTGGCTTCGTATGCAAAGAGCTCAACAACTGAAACAGGATTTAGTTGACCATAACTCGCGGCAGTTCAAAAGTCAACTCGTTTATAAAAAGATTAACAAAGCAAAAAAAAAAAAAATCAAAGATTTTTAACACAATCCCTGACACAAGCAACTGTGGAAATCAAATTCTTATCAAAGTAGATGTATAACATTTCAAGGGTTTTGTATAAAAATTTAGTATTAAAATCGCAGTCGTGTGGCTATAAGGTTTAATGATATAATAGATAAAATTGTAGGTAAACATGCCGTTCCGAAAAGATTGATCGGTTTAATAGTTTATGGGTATCCGCCAATTTGTATGTTCAGCTTTAAAAGTGACGCACAATTAACGCACCTTGTGAGTGGAGCGTCCATCGAGCCCTTCACTTTGTTGTTTGACTGGCTATTTCGGCGGTGAAGGACCCTTTTTTCACCCCAGCCAGTTTGCTGCATTGTGTGAAACTTGTTACAAATTGCATAAATTGTAGCTTAACTTTAAAAGATCAATAACGTTGGTTTACTATTCCATTTTTTTCTGAATGAGATTAAACGGTTCTACAAAAGAGCAAAACTCCGAAAAAATTGAGCGGATCAATACATGTCAATAGCAAAGCACTAAATTAAAGAATTAAACAAACTATCAATCAAAGAATCCATGCAGAGCTTTGTAGAACTTCTATGCGTGTGCTTTTTGACCGATGCTTTGATAAGTCTTTTTTTAAGTTGGGCAATCTTGGGCTGGACCCCTACGGGATCCCTGCGAACTGTCTCTAGAGGATTTCCATAGAAACCCTACCCTACGAGCTTTAACACCCAAATCAGACTAAAAAACTTATAAATTTGTAATGACACTATTGTTTCTGAGGGACTGAGAATTGATCCTGTCACCATTCTGGGGTGAGGCCAGAGTTCGAGACCCAGACTGTTAAGGCCTGACCCAAGCGTTCGATAACAAGCCCCTTGGGGACTGAAACCCAGCCTGTCTGTACTGTCTCGGGCAAAGTTCGATATCAGACAGGGTGCTATTACACATTGTGACAGGTATTACAAATTGCGACGCTTTTACAAATCGCGACAGTACACACTCAAAGAAACTATCTCATGGCATAGCTCAAGCTTTGTCTTAGGATTTTGGCGGAATACAAGTAACTTAGTCAACGCATAACCGCTTAATCCGAGCAGGCTACAAGTTAGGGAAGAAGTCAAAACAATGGTATTTTTAAGGAACCCAATTTTGTCGGGGGAGGTGGTGGGTGGCGGCACA
>JAOBAT010093082.1:20852-39213 GCA_026413305.1 Hydrozoanthus tunicans | reverse complement strand
AAGGGTGTGCTATGTTCCTGAGCTAACAAAGAGAATTGATTAAACAAAACAATTAATTTTAACGAAGATGAAAAGTAGAATTTGCCAAACTTGTTCAATGAAAAGTATGGGATCAGGTTGAGAGAATTTTCCAACACATCTGGGACTGAAAGGGTTAAAATACTTACCAATAAGTACAAGCGTTTTCCTCTGGAATGGCGGCATCTTGGCAACTTCCTCATACACAGACAGTTCATGTTTTTCAAGTTCTATCAAATAATAAAACACCTTTTATAATATATGTCGTTAAACAATATAAAGTAACTAGACGTCAAAGCATTTCTATGCAATTATCTCAAACAGGACCATAATCAGGTAATTTACTGATATTTAACATTACCAAAAAATATTCAACCAGCGAAAAATGAAAAATGTTTTGCTGTTACAGAGGATCATAATTGAAACAACACTTGTGAGTTACAGTTAAATATGAAAACGTCACTTCCAAAAACCTACCAACAGGCCAAGTTTTTTGGAGAAACTATGTATTTAAAATAAAGTTCGTAAAAAATTACATCTCAAAAACTTACTACTAAACAACTTGAATGGCCATTTCTACAGCAAAAAAAAATAATGTCACGTTTAACGATGATGTACAAAATTGTTAACGAATGACTAAAGTTGCCCAGTTTGAGTTCCAAAATGCATTAGACAGAAAACCCAAGTCACACGCTCTTTTCATGGTAAACGTTATATTAACTTAGGTAGCACAAGCAACATTTATTGGTACAGATTTTTTATCAGAAAGTTGAGTAGGAAACAAAATTGCTTAGTACTTGCACCACACATATATTCACGTAATGGGCAACCTTTGCGATTAAACACTCACCTGCATTCTTTGATGAGCGGTACATAACTTTTTGCTTCTTTTTGCTTCCACACACTACAACAACACATTTATATGTTAACATTGCACACAAATATGTCCACGTCTCAATCCTTTCATTCTGAATAACTTTAAAAAAACTCCTCATTATGTATTCAAAATTAGTACCTATGTAATTACCCTACATTCGCGCGTCATGAAATCAACGCGAATGTCTAGAGATTTGTGCACCAAACCACAACAGTACCACCTCTTTTTTCTGGTTTAATTACATAATTCACTGGAAGTTACCATTCTGTAATACAGATTTACAAATCAGTTGGGTTGCTTCAACTTACAGAATCCACTTCCAGACGATGGTCTTCGAACACTGGCTCTTCGCCTAGATCAAGAAAGATCGTTACAAAAACATATATATGTGTTAAGAGATTTCAATAAAAAGTATTTTACATTATTCTATTATACTAGACTGGCTCTTCCCAAAGATGTCAGTTGGGGTAGAGCTATGACCTAAATTAAGTGAATGAACAAGTTGCCAAGAAAGACAATGAACAAAGGTCAAGTGAATGATCTCCTACAGTAAAACAGGAGTTACAAGTTAAGGCATTTCTATTAGTTTTTGATGTTGGAATCTTTTCAGCTGGATTCAAGCAAGAATTGTTGGAACTACTGTTAGTACCAAATGCTTTCATCAACTCTCAACAACTTACCTCTCCTCACACATCTGACTTGGAATCAATCCAGCATCTTTACTTCCATCCACTCGGGTGGCCTTTGAGGGAAAAAAAAATTTTCAATTTTGAGAAATTAACTAATAAAAGTCTACTGTCAAGTGGTATACCACTTCTGTTGGGGGCTAATCTTTGATGGATTAGTGTCATGTCCAGGGGGAGTCAAAGGCTATTATCAGCAAAACACTATGGTAACAAAAGATATATGCTGGCCTAATTGGTCTCTTGACTTGAGAAAGGATTTTGCTTTTGTTGGCTTTAGTCGAACTGTACAACCTTTTAGCCCCAAAAGATTACAAAATAATGTTCAGTTGAAAAGTCTTCCCAACTAGGACAGGTACTAAGAATTTGACCATTAATCAACTCCCATTCTGCTACTACATAACAATAATAATAATTTCATTAAAGTTTTAAATCTTCTAGCCTAGGACATGGCTAGCTTATTGGGGAGACATGTCTAGTTATCGTGGCTGAAGGGCCACAATCAGAGTTTAATGTCAGGTTTTGCTGGGCCCACAGTATAAATTAACGGAGTCAGAACACGCACTTCATTTGCATAGAAAGCCTGAACTCCTTCAGCCCAAGTACATTTATCATCATCTAACATTTCAAGCAATAATTTAATACACTAAGGAGAGGTTGAGGGATCTTATAAAATACTGTATAGATTTTTAACAAACAAAACTTGACAATTCCAATATTATGTGGCATGAACTGGCAGATTCTGGATCCACCTTTTACCCCCCATGTAAGTTTTTGAAACAAGAACATGGATTAAACGTTCAATCCTGGGTTAGTGCTAGTCAAACTTTGAATAACTGGGTTTTAAACATAAGAAATAAGAGACTTTTTTTTGTATTTTGGAAATGCTAACCTGCCACCAATCTGGATCTTCCTGGTCGACAATCTGTAGTACTTCGCCTGACTTGAATGAGAGTCCTGCTTCAGGGCACGGGTTGAGCTTGTCATTCTTGGGATCATAATCAAAGTGGGCTCTCACATACACCTATAAAATGTACAGATTAACACAAACAATTAGAATAAAGAAGATTGGATTTTATAAGTAGCATCATATTTTCCCCGTGCTTGGAACCATAAATTATTAATCAAAGCAGGTTCTTGTATGTATACTCACTGTACACCTGCAGAAAAGTTCCGACCCAGGTCAAAAAATAGAAGCTAGGAACCAGTATAACAGTCAACAGTTTTTCATTTACCAATTTAAATTACGAACATATTTTCTGTAAATTTACAAGTTTCACCACCATGGAAGGCGCAGGAAACAGCCCATAGGCACTAATGAGTTCCTACACCCTACCTTAGTTTTTGGTATCAAAAGACAAGCAACAAACAGGAGACAACATTAGTATTAACTTAAACAAATAGATTATACAGACTTATTACAGATCATGCCAAGACAGAAAAGAGAATGCTTCACAGGAAGATGAATCGAGTATGGACAAAACAACATGGTAAACACGATATGTACGAAGTTTTTATGATGCTAGAACAGGTAGCTACAAATAAAATATATACACTTTCAAACTTTAAAAAATGGCATTGGAGTCATAACATTTTTCTTGTATCATCTTTTCTAAGACTATAGAATACAATAAATAAATATTTTTCTCAAACCAAGATCCTACTAACAAAAGGTATGTTCTAAATGAGAAACATTATGTAAGTTTGTGGGAATCAATAAAAGAAAGTTCATAGTCACATTTATTTTCATATGGCTTAAAAACTTCACATAATTTATATGCAAAAACTGTCTTTGGTGACTTTAGGACCAATAACCTCTACCATACATGTACTGTATAGTAAAAAAGCCAGCTTTTTTAAGAGCAAAATTGTTATATTAATTATCTTTAATATTTATTACCAAATTTGCTGTCATACTATAAAAGGGTTAAAAAACTTCGAGTCTGTAACTTGCACTGTACAAACAGACCCTGCACTTAATAAGAGTTCTGTAATCCTATCAACTATTGAAAATTAAAGCAAGGTGTTTACCTGGCACAAGGCAGGTGTGTCATGATAACTTGGTAGGATTTTCAGAGTAACTTTACCAGAGCAATCTCGCTATTGTGAAGAAGAACTCAAGTTAATCAACTAGTTATCATTATCACCATCAAACTATTAGTGATCACACTTCATCAACATGATACATCATTAAGTACTACTAGTATTATCATTATAACTTTCATCATCTTCATTGTTATCAATTAAACTATCCTGACAACTACATTTAAAGATTTTTCAGTTCATTTTGATGTAACACCGCAATGCTTGATAGGTTTGTGTGACAGATTTACCTGAACATTTTTCCAAACATTCAATGCATAGAAAACCTTTTTTGAAAAATTCATACTGTAAACCACATGGGGAATAGGGCTTGTTACGTAAAATAAAACTTAAGTACATAAAAAAAAACAAAGCAGTGGTCACGGTATTATTCACTGGATAAAATGTGTCATCTTGTTCAGATATATGACCTTCCCCAGGGGAACCAACTGCATTGTCATGACCTCTGTGGTTCTTGTCTAATTCCTCAGCTGCCCGGTAAACAAACTTTCTTCGTGTCGCATCAGTCTTTGTAACAAATGACTGTTTCATGAAAAGTCAAAGGTTTTCTCTTCCTCAATGAATTTAATGAAACATGATTATGTTGAACCAAACAAATTATTGTTTGAAGGCTTCTTGGATCAGGAACAGCAGACACCTTATTAACTTTCAGAGCAACTGGAGAAATTTATTCATTCTGGTATACACTATATAATAATTATAATTATAATATACACATCTGTACAAAACACACAGAATAATTGTTCATCTATGAAGTATCAATTAGTCTCTTACTAAATATTCTTGAAGTTCATCTGGGTTTCCACTCATATCACGCCCATTCACCTCCCGAATGATGTCACCAACATGCAAAAGTCCTAAATAGTGGGGAAAGAGTTTAGTTTGAATCAACAAAAACAACAAAAATGACTACTCCTATTCAATGAAAATTACAAATAAATTAGGACTAAACCTATAAAACTATCAAACACACCTTTAGAAAACTTCAGAGGATTTCCCAATTGAATGGGCAAACCTGCATTATGATCATAGTGAGCGGTTTGTGTTCGACTAGTAAACCCAGGGTCGCGAGTTCGAGCCCTGGTCAGACCACTGTGTTGTGTCCTTAAGCAAGACACTTTACCTGATTTGTACCAACAGACTCAACTGTATAAATGTCAGAGTACAAGCCTTTGATGGATGATTAGCATTCTGTTCAGGGGCAGTCAAAATTTCTCAGCTGCTAGAGGAAACCACTGACCTAATTGGCCACTTAATTGCTTGAGAAAAAAGCTAGCTTTTTATCGAAATAAAAACAAAAAATAAAGCAGAGTAAACCTGAATTGTTCTTTGACACAGTTCATTTGATCTAAGTACAGTATTACTGAGCATTTCTGCTTAGTTAGGCTTTAGTAAATATTATAACATACAGTATATTCATTTAAGGGGGAGCTATCTTTGGTGGATAGTCAGGGCTTCAGGTTTAGGTCGGTGAACAGCAAATTTTGCTATTTTGAATGAGTTGAATAATCCATATCAAATTCCTTTCTGCTGGATTAAAAGGTCCTTTTCAGTAATCTAAAATAAAACGCCGCTGCACGGCGTTCAAGTTTCATTCCTAGTAGCGCTAGTGGGTAACATGAAATAGCTGGAGATTATGCAAGAATTTCCGGGCCATGTATAACTTGCAGAGAGTTTTGAGCCAGGTGGTTGAAATTTTCTCTAGTCAATGCTTGTATGAACAGATTTTAAAAATTTCAAACTTGAAAGGAGATTTTATCCAAACTATCATCTAAGGTCACCAAAACACGTCCTTGATCCATAGCTCCCCAATAATCAGTTTTTAGTACAACACAAATGCCAACCAATCCAAAACCAAAAATAATACACTTACCTTGTCTGTCTATCATTCCACCGTGTAATATCCTTGCAATGACCAACTGGTTGTCCTCAACTTTCAGAGTGACCCCCTAGAAAAAAAATCAAAGAGTCCCATTACATAATTTTCATATGCCAACAAAACAATCTTTTCTGTACTGCAATGATTCTATCACTCAAGATATCTTTTAGTCCATGAGGCTTGATATTTGTGAGAGGATATCAACTCACCAAAGCTTCCTTAGCCTGTTTGTGTAGACCCACCATGCGGATTGCTTCCCCACCTGCAAAACCGTTTGATTCTGGGCCTCCCTGGAGATAGCCTGGTGATGCAGGGGGTGACTCATATGTTTTGAATGCCACTGCATCATGGGAAACCATAAGTGCCTTAAAAACAAATTGCTGAGTCAGCTTTTGAGCACCGAATCAGTCAAATAGATATGACGTCTAGTATACTAACCATAAAACTAAAATACAATATTTACTGAACGACTGCTGAAGAATTTGATAGTGAGCAAGACTCAAGCAAAATTAGGGCAAAATTCAGAAAATTTTGAAACATAAAAGTTACTGCAACTTAGAGAGTTCAAAGTGCTGAACATCAGTAAGTTGTAAAAAGACTAATAGATTGAATCTCATAGTAGTACAGAAAACAATAACAAGTCTTCTTTTACTGCAATGGTTAAACCAAAAAAAAATCTAAGGTATCAAGTAATGTACATAGAAGCTGCCAAAATGGCAGAAACTGTAGATGCAAACAGAGCTGCACTTTAGGGTTGACAATGCAAAGACACTGGAACCCATTTGATGAAATACAATTATTATAATTATTATGCCCTGTTAATTCGAACATGGATCAATAGCAAAAAGTTCAATTTAGCAACAGTTTGAATTGAGCAAGTTTGAGTTAAACAATTTTGTATCTGGGATCAAATCCTGGGGAAATAAATTTTGTTTGAGTAAGCGGAGATTTCAAATTATCAATGGTTAAATTACTGAAGTTCAACTGTATAGACCATTAGCTTTTTAAAAGTGGGTCCAGCAACTAAAACAAAATTTCAGAAAAGAATGATAAGAAAGGTACATGAAAGGGAAACACATTCATACAGAGCCAAAGGGTTCAAGTTCTACTGGCCAGCTTATTTGGTTGAGTGGTTTAAGCTGTTAATGTTTAATCCCGGATGACAAGATTCAAACCAATTTCTTGTCTTACAACTTCTGTCTTGTTAATACCAACTACAGTTGGTATTAACCAACAGACAGGTACTGGTACATCTAAACCGGCATCTTTTGTGCCCAATCTTTGCCAATATATAATTAGCATTCAAAATAATTATATTCAATTATAATAGACTGACCTTAAAGTGAGGCTCCTGGATCAAGCCACACAACTCGGCAGCAGCATCATCAACAGCCACTTGTAGTTCAAGCTCACTAAGAACCTGAAGATTTGTAAGGAAAGATAATACAGTACAGTATAGTTGGTAGTCAAACATTTATTGCAAGTTGTTAAAGTACCTATGACAGAAAAAAAAATTAATTGTCCCAAATCTACAGTATCACTACAGTACTTAGAAATGACAACTTAAATTTATTCAGAACCATGTTTAAGCTTAAAACACTACACAGTTTTATTCTTGATAATGGTGCTAGATGCACTGAAATGTCAGTTTTTATCATTAACTATTCTTGTATCAAATAACATAACTAGTTCTGATACGAAAGGATGTTAATTAGTAATTTTTAAGTAATTATGATTTGGGGAACATTTGGAAAATTCAGTTATCAACAACTGTGCTGATTTAAACATGAGTGTTTTGTCTGCCTGGCTAATAAAGATCTACCTAGATAGTCAGCAACTATATACACATCATAAAATTTCCATAATTTGCAAAGTAACAATTAGCTATACCTAAGGTAAAATGATTGATTGATCATGACTCTTGTTGTTGTTGTTGTTGTTGTTGTTGTTGTTGTTACCCTTGATGCTAGTTACTACTATGTTTTGGGAACAAGGATTAAACAATAACTTTGCTGAGCTAGAATGCTTATCTAAGAGAAATTTAAAAAAGATTAAAGCAACCATACACTTCAGGTTCAGTTAATGTTTGCAAATTTTTATATAATTAATCATAAATACTCCTTTTGCTTTTGGTAAAGTGAGTACTAATAAATTTTGTTATATACAGATACAGACAAAATACAGGGATTTCCCCTTTAACTAAAAAAGAATATTTTCATCACACACAGTGAAAATATGATTTTGCTCTTTTATGTGTGAGGATACTGGTGTTGCCATGGCTAATGTCATGATAAACCAATTACAAGAGAGCTTCCCCCTCAAGTGCACAGCCAGTTTATTAAAAATTTGTGTTTTACATAGGAATTTAATCAGTATCTGTAAAACAAACAGAATTCTGAAAGTCACTTTCACCATTTGAAGATGGAATTTATATCCCAACACAGGCATGTAGTAAATTATTCTCTACATATACATCCAAGATTACGAACCTCTCTGCACAACTGTACTGTGTCTTGGTTTTCAATCTGTTTACGGCCATCCTCAAGCTTATTGTGAGCCTAAAAGGCCATACATACAAAACATTTGATTAGAACTACTTTAAATCTGATTCTGCCAATGTAATTTCATTGTATTATAAATTATCTATAACAACTCAATGACTAAAATTTACACTGATTCAAGCACATACTGTATCATAGCTTGGACAAATAAATGACACTGCATATCAAGTATGATTTGGTATTTTACCTGAATCAGTTTCAGTACCGTAGGGTCTCCAAGAATACTTTTTAATGCATGAGCCTGTTCTTCAAGAATTAACCCAGCTGTCTCTGGGTCTTCAAGAGAATTCAACACCTTTTGGACTGCTGCAGGTAATATAATAAATAGGCAGAGTCAATAGGCCTTTTGCAGTTTCCAGGTCATGTGACGACACCTACTTTATATCTATCAGCTTTGACAAAAGAGCAGGCTGACATTAGTAAAAAGGAAAAGTTTCAGCTAATTACTTCAAATATGTAAAAAACGTCAAGCAACAGAAAATAACATCATCTTAAAACTGTTTTTGATAAAAGGCAATGTTAAGATTATCAGGGTTACTTGGATCCTGAATGTAAAAATCCACTTCATTGACTGATAAGGTATATAAGTTAAACATCTTTATCGGAAATTACAGCTCAGCTTAAAGAAATCAGTTTTTTTCCAAACATTTTTGCTTATAACTTTATTCCATTTTTAAACCAAATTTACAGAAGTTTTACAACTTCCAGTGACTACTTCCAGCAACAAATGGTAATACCAAATCCACAAAACCATAAAACCATGCTTCAGGAATGTACATTCTTCCACTTGTTGTTTACATATTTGTAGTTTGGTTTAGGTTATAAAATGTTTTTGTACCCAAACATTATTTGTTTTTCTCTACATTCAAGACCATAAATTAAAAAATAAAACTACCTTAACAACTCGAGCTATGGAAACTGTTAGTCTGATGAATTAATGTATAAGAGAACTAAATAATTATTAAATAATTAATGGGACTTACTAATGTATGAGTAGCAAGATAAGTTTTCTGACAGTGGTTAAATTATTTCTGAGAGCAATATCGTATTCTTCGACAATCATACTTCGATATCAAAATAAAATAAAGGGTACGGTATCATTAATATTGTTCCAGACCAATGAACATATTTTATAGAAGCCCTACTTTTGCCTTTGCCAACCAAGAGAAACGAGAATAAAAAGAGAACATAGGTGAGACAGTTTCTGGAATAAACGAGACGTACCAAAATCGAAAAAAGATATATCTTACTGCCGCGTACTCGGATTCTAAAAATATATTAAGCCTCTCAAAATTAAGTGTATTTAAAAATTTAGTAGCTTTATAAATTATTTTACAAAAACTTTGCAAATTTTGAGGGAGTAAAAAAATACAGAATGGACGAGCATTTTATTATTTTGACCTAATTATAACGTACATTAACTCCTGAGCTCTCTACAGTGGCTTGTTAATTCACAGACAAACCAATGTAAAGTGGTTTTCCATCGGCGTTCCAAACTTCCGTAAAGGAATAGTTTAAGTTCAGCTTTCATACATGTTGTAGTAGTATATAGGGCAATGGAAACAAGAGAAAATTATACAATTCCTCAAATTTAGTACCTCCCACTTGATGAATGCCATCATAACAAAGAGTATAAGATCAAAATCAAGGACACGTCTCCAACACATTTTGAGTGCAAACAAATCGAGAAACGTTCGAGTGTAATTTACTTTACTTCCAACACACGAAACTCCTCATCATAAACGCAAATAACCTATTTGGGATTGTAATCCGTGAACTTGAACTCATTTACTCGGCTAACGTTCGCGAAAACCGCAAATTTGTGATCAAAGATTGTTTACCAGAGGGAGAGAGATCTAGATCTGGCTCCATGAAGATTGCGAGTGAAAGAAATGAGTATCCAGAATTGCTTGTTCAAAATTAAATTATCGCAACTACCTTCGGTTGACTCTGGACTATCCGGTTCAGCTGCCACGGGCATTCTGGTGGATTCTAAACGACTTAATAAGGAACACTAGCCAACTGTAGGAGAAGGAAAAACTCTCCAAAGACGCGCTCAGGTCGGGAGCATGGAGTCCTTTGAACACCAATCAACTTCAGGTTCATCAATCACGTGCACAAGGGAAAAGTTTTCTATGTAGGGTAGGGTAGGTTTATGACATTCTAACAGTTATTCAATGTAGTCCATAATTCCAGTAAGTACACTTGTTGTCTCTTTTCATCACAATCAAAGCTGTTTCTCAAGTCTATAGATTTATTCCAGATATAACAACTTAAAAAGTTTTACTCTATTTGAGTCTTTCAATATTTTTTCTCACTGACCCCCTACCCGCTAAACAGTTTATTGCTACACAGAACTCGTTCCCATTCCTATGATCGATTGACTGTTCGTTATTTTGACTAAAGTATTACTTTAGTGAAAGGAAGTGTTTCCTTTACGAAGATCATGGAAGAAAGCCAATAGAATCCATAACGTTGCAGTTTTCCTGTAAACCTTTTAAAAGACAAGGGTTATAAAACCACATGAATTGCTCGAAAACCAACTTTCTCACTGAAGATTCCGATGCGGTACAAATGAGCATGGCTTTATTTACTCACGGGTCATGTTTTCGGTAGCTGACTTTTTGTTCTTAACACTGGTAAGTGTTGATCATGCTTTGCTGTTTCATAAACGATCGATTTACATTAGAGGAGCATGAAAAGACGGGAAGAGTAGTGCTTCCAAAGGTTAGCAACGAAGAAACTTCGATCAGACACAACTCCGTGTAAAAAAAATATTGACATTCCCATTGAGGCAATCATCATCATTGACTGCTCCTGAACTGACCATACAGCATTAATTGTTTACAGAGGGTCAAAAAGTTTTCTAATATCAGAACGCTGCATAGAAGAACCAAAACAGTTTCTCTTCTTTTCTTGGAAAATTGATACGTAACATCGCTAAAATGATCTCAATCGAATAATTATTTTGATTTAATACCCTGCACAGAGAATCGTTTACACCTTCAGGCGAACTATGCCAAACCCTTTTCAGTAGTTTTGATGTTTTGTCAAAGGTTTATCGGTTTTTCCTTTCTTAGTTTTTTTTTCACTACCTCTTTGACTAGAAATTTCGTGTATTCGGCATAGAGTATGCTTGATATTGCTAGCAGGCGTTAGTTTTAACGCTTGTTTGCCGGCTATCGTCGAAGACCGTGTTAATGTACAATGCATTAGAGTGACGGCCTTCCTCTGGCTGCGAACATACTCTGCACTGTTGCTAGCCAATCGAGTTTACATTCAGAGACTTAATGCTAACTTTGTTATCCAATTACTCACTTAGTCTTCCGTTTGTGAACCGTTTGTCACTGTCAGTTCGTAAGTGGGAGCGCCGCTTTTAATTCAGCTCTTGCGGTCGTGAAATATTGATAGCTTACAACAATTATTTCCATTGCATATTATTTCAGAAAGAGCACAATCTAGTTTTTCTTTCATCAAATTCTAATTTATATTTCGCCTCTTATTAACTTGGCTCAAACAGATTTTAAGGAAGTTCATCTAAATTTATAATGATATTTTTAGTTTTTGTGGTGCCATAGTTTTTGTGTGACTTGTAAACTGCCTATATCATTCAATGATTCATAGACATATATAGCTCATTCACACGTTACAATATACTGTGACAGGAAGTAATGTTTATAGTATTAACCATTGTTTAGGTGACTTACCATAACAGTAAATACTTGTGTAATTGTCACTCAGGGGATGGAGAAATCATAAATTCAACCCAATTTCTGTGTAAAGTATTGAAAGCGTTGAAGTTTTTGGCATAAGTTAAGTTTTTACACACTAGAACTTGTGATTATTTTGACTTCAAGAATCCCAAATATTTTTCAACAACCTTTTTATCTTCAGGGGATTGATTAGTAATAGCCTAAGGGACTAAAGCATGTAATTGGAACCTTTAACCCTTTCAATCCTAGTTGGTTATCAACACAGCTTTCACTAGCATTTTGAAGTACCAGACGTAGTGGTAATCAGCTGGCAGATAGCAGGAACATGTTCACTCGGGAAATTCCTAAAAGTAGACTATCAGTATACTCTGTGTTCTGCAGGCCGAAATTAGTTAACTGGGAATGTCTTTTGAGGAACTGAAAGTGCTCACAAATGAGAATATTTGACTGATTTGGCAGTTATAATTATCAGTTTGCAGTTGTTCATTTTTTAGTTGATTTTAAATCAAAGTGGACTCTATTTATTAAGAGTAAAGAATCTCTTATCTCTAGAGACATGTTCTTTAAATATCGCATCTTCATTTGCTTCAAAGGCAGAGTCAGTACCACTACTGTCAGAGTCTGCATAATCACAATTGATGATTTCCACACTTGACAAAATTAAATTTTAATTTGTAAGGGAACTACTGGATGTTGGGTGTCAAACAACCACACTTTGCATTGGGCATCCAGCCAGAAACGAAATCCCTGTATTGAATATTTAAATTATCCTTTTGTAGTTAATATATGCAATACATCAAATAAGTTTATTTGGTACAGAAAAATTAGGAACTGATCAGACATTTAGCAAACTAAACTGAAATGGAACAAACACTGTGATTACAAATATAGCAAGGCCAACAAGAGACTCTTTGGCCGCAGAGTATTAAAAAAGAGTGGGTTGCGTCCAACTGACCTGGTTAGTTAGAGGTGTATTGTAGCCCCACCCTGGTGTGGACAGGACTTCCCATAGATCTCAGTGCGGGCCGTGTGGTTAGAGAGTTTGACTCATAATCAAAACTAGGGTCACAAGTTTGAGCCTCGGTCAGACCACTGTGTTGCGCCCTTGAACAAGACACCTTACCTGAGTATGTTCCCGTCAACTCAACTGTATAAATGAGTACCAGTTCTACTTGGGGCAAACCTACGATGGATTAACTAGTATCCTGTTTTAGGGGGAGTCAAAGACTCATTCACTTAGCACTACAGAAACTGGAGAAAAGCACCAACCTAATGAACTACTTAGGCTTAAGAAAGGAGTTACAAAAAAACGTAGCTTTTACTTTCTAATGCTCAACACATTTTAGAGCCTCCGGATGAGTTTTGTACTAGTAATTAACTGACTTATTTTCAGGTTCTTGTATGTTTTATACAGTGTTTGTAGTTTTTTAAGCACATTTGAAACTAGAATAATCACCTGAGCGTTTTTTGGCTTGCATTATATGTTGTTACATAAAGTTTTTTTAGTGTTTTTGGTTTTTGGGGATAAACAAAAAAATTACGTTGGCTCCTGTCTCCCCATATAGTTTTTCTATCTTACCCTTTTCCTTCCCTTTTACAGTTGTCAGTCTGCACTCCTTTTCCCTTCTTCTTTATAACATGGTAACTGTAAAAGAATTTACAACCTTTTGGATACCAGAGCCAGCTTGCAAATTTGTGGTTCTCTTACAAGAATGCTTCGTCAGTGTGGCTGCATTGAACAATACAGCTGTGTATGGAAACTTATCTTAATTCTTAACACTTGCGCAAGATGAATGTAAAAGTATCTTAGATCACTATTGATGCAGCCGAACTTTCTTTTCTTTTCAAGGAGTTATTAACACTGCCATAGTCATAACATGGTTTTTACACTAAAAATATTTTACAGTTATGCTGTTTTTGTTTTCATCAGAGATAAGGAAGTCATGGCAGAGAATCTCCCTTTGTCATTACAGAACCCTGAAGATGAAGTCCCTTTACCTGCTTTTCTCCCAGGAGAGGTTATTGTAACAAGGGCACAAAATGTTCTGCGCTTTGGTGCTATGACTAAAAGGAAGTCTGGTATTGCCGGTGTACTGTATGTCACAAACTTCAGGGTAACTTTCCTTACAACAAGTTCATCTTCTGAGAAAGCTTTGAGTTCTGTTTTCCAATCAAACCCTGACTTAACAGGGGGAAATATTTATGCCAACATCCAACAAGAGTTGCACATCCCTCTCACATGCATTTTAGAAGTCTACTGCACTGTAAAGGGTTTAACAGGGTCAAGAACTAAAAAAATGTTTCCAGGCTCACACGTGTCTTCCAAAGTACAGGTGATTGAAATCTTATGCAAGGACTTGAGAGTGTTGCGTTTTGGACTGAAGTTTGTTTCGAAAGATGAGAAAAAGAAGATGGTTGATTCAATCCTTCATTACGCATATCCTTCTGCTGTAACTCTGATGTTTGCATTTAGTTACAGTCGAGCATGCGCAACAGCCACAGGAGATGATGGAGATAAGGAACAGCTCTGTACAGTGCCAACATTTCGAAGTTTACCCGATTGGCTAAATGAGTTGTCAAGGCTTCATGTTGATGATACATGGAGAGTGGTAGACGTGAACACAAAGTTCCAAACTTGTCCATCTTTGTCTGCACTCTTTGTATGCCCTGCATCATTGTCAGATTCAGATATCAACCGTATGTCCTTGCATTACATTGATGCAAGAATCCCCATCTGGTGCTGGAGTCATCCAAGCACAAGGGTGCCAGTGTTATACAGTGCTGCAGGAAGGTAAGGGCTTCCTAAAAAATGCCTTTA
This sequence comes from Hydrozoanthus tunicans, assembly GCA_026413305.1. Taxonomy (NCBI): domain Eukaryota; kingdom Metazoa; phylum Cnidaria; class Anthozoa; order Zoantharia; family Hydrozoanthidae; genus Hydrozoanthus; species Hydrozoanthus tunicans. The sequence goes on along the minus strand of JAOBAT010093082.1, from coordinate 24,561 downwards.
GGACACTTTAAAACTGGCAGTCATGTTTTGGGTTTTCAAAGAAAATCAGTTTCCTTGGAATTACCCTTATTACTTATTGATCATTTCGCCTGACATCATAGGGACCATGTTGGTGCCCTTGAACAAAAGAATTTTAATGATTTCTTTAGTTCAGGGCACCAACTTGGCCTCTCTGTCATTTGCCATTGGCATCTCTAGGGAGTGGGTGAAAATGACCTATAGAAATTTGATATAAATCCCTTTGTTATTTTAGAACTGTATGTCTGCTACATGTATGTTTTTGACATGTGTTCACTACAGTAAAGACTAAATTAATAAAGTTATGACTTTTAATCGGAAAACGGTTGGTTTTTATACAACTTTTAACTTTTACAGTCTTATTAATTTTACCCATCTTATATGGAGATACAATTTTGCAAGTCACAATACTCCAATCAACAAACTTGACAAATTGTTTATCGAACATAATGTAGCTAGGATATCAAGATTCCTTCAGGCATTTGTAAGACTTTTTGTCTTCAGGAATTTCTGTACCCTTTAAGTAAAAGTGTTTTCCCTTAAAGGTGCAAAAAGTTTACACATGTACTATTTGGTTAGCGTAACAACCCTTATAAATAAAGGTGATTTGAAAGGAATCTGCATTTCACAGAAGCTCTTTTATACTGAGTCAGACTAACAATGAATTAGTCACTAGTTGTGTGTGTTGGACAACACCTGCAAAGATCATTCTTTTATCTTGTACTAATAATTGATTTCCCTATTACAGGCCTGAAAGTATTTTTCTAAAGAAAGAAGAGACATCTCTCTTCAAGTTGATTTCTTCAATGGCTGTTGAAGCAGACCACAAGGGAGGCGGTGTTAAAGTCATTGATGTCAGCAAACGATGCGCCTCCATTAAGGAACTGCAGCAGAGCTTTCTCAAGCTGAAGGCACTGTGTATATTGGATACCACCAAGAATTTCTGGACTATTGATTCTCGATGGCTTTCAAGCTTAGACAATACCAGGTGAGTACCAGTGGCCTAAGAGGGTTTTAAACTAAAACGGCTGGACCTTTCTTGTTTCCCAAAAGACTTAATTTTACAAGGTTTGGGTGTATTGTATTGTTGTAATTATTTTATTACGTATTAGTTTCACACAGTAAGCTTCATAGTAGAATGCTCTTTCATTAAGTTTTTTTTTTTATCAGTATCCTTTTCATTACTGTTTTTAATAAATGAACTGTAAATGACATGTAAATTACCTGTAAATGGGTTGAAAGATATTTTTCATAATGAGGAAACTTAGTGAGTGAGAAACGTTTCAACTGCTTACCGTAGTCTTCTTCAGGCGATGTGTAGGCTGTAATTTTGCTCAAATAGGTGTGGATCAGCAATTTCTCAACTTGGCATAGTATCTTGAAAGGATCTATAAATGACGTGGGCTATTAGCACAATACTTGTGAGATCAGGCTGGTGATACAGAAATCTGTAATATTGCACACTCACAACCTAATATGGAGACAGCAGGTAAAAAGGCACTGAGACCTCATGAGTAAAAGGAGCTAGCCTGTACTGGATCCTTAATCTAATAGGATCCTGGGTGTTAGCAGTTGTGAAAAGCTGATTTGGCCTTGTTGGGCCCCATAAGCACGGCATAGCCAACATTGGAACAGGCTGGAAATTTTTTTTTGTTAGGGTACAGTATAATGATTATTTTTTTGGTCAAAATCATCAGTTTCCGATAAAGTATCACTTGAAACGCTTAGTTATAAGATCTTAGCATTGAAATAATATAGATCTTTTTTATAAGGCATATGATTTTTTATAGGTGGTTAGCTTATGTCAACTCTTCACTTGTCGCTGCGCTGGATGTGGCTCAAACAGTGTGTGATGATGGCAGACCTGTAATTATTAAAGAAACAAGTGGAAGGGACTTGGTGTTTGTTATTGGTTCGTTAGCACAGCTCATTCTTGACTCTTACTATCGGACAATCCGTGGCTTTCAGTCACTTCTTCAAAGAATGTGGGTCCTGGGAGGGCATCCATTCACACTGCGTTGTGGACACATCAAGCCAAGATCGAAGGAAAATGAAAAAGAAGAGAAAGAATCACAAGAATCTCCTGTGTTTCTACATTTCTTAGACTGTGTTTTCCAGCTGATGACCCAGTTTCCATCTGCATTTGAATTCTCAGAGACATATTTACTTGGACTCTTTGACGCTTTGTTGTCCTGCATGTTTGACTCTTTCTTGCTAGACAGTGAACATCAGAGACACAACCTTTGCAAAGACGAACTGCAGGGAAAACCGATGACATCTCTGTGGGACTTCATGACTGACAACTTGTCAGATTCAAGAGTTGCTTCAGTGTTCACTAATCCTCTTTATGAATTTATGTCATCTGTTACAAGAGAAGAAGTAACAGTCAATGGAACGAAGCCTCACAATGAGTCATATTTGAAAGTGAACACCATTGCAGCAGCAATGAAATTCTGGTCAGGGTTTTTCCTTCGCTGGCTACCAGTCGTCCATGTTAGTTCAGGACTTGGAGAAAACTCATCATCATATATCCAGCAGATGGTTATGATGAATGAAATCAAGGTTCTACGCTACCGTCTGTCTGTGCTAAAGAGTGACAACTCTGATTACACATTCACCAACAGCAAGACCAAGGGTTTGGTTAGTTATCCAGTGGAAAAGGATTTTGACAGCACTCTAAACTTTGAACTTGGAGCAAGCCGACTTCTCACTCCCAGCATGCCATTTATTGGGGATTTGTCTCTGAACAAGTATATGATTTCTGCTGAGATTCCTACAGACGACAGTGTGAGTTCATCATCACAGTTTAATGATAGTGAAGGAGATTGACATTTAACATATCAGATTTAAGTACCAATTGTGTGAACAGTAACATGAAGTTATTGATGACAAGCCATAAAGAGATAAGCTGGCAATGATTAACAATTATTCCAAGAGTGCGCGTTGGATATGAGATGGTAAATTTTCAAAAAGAGTACTATAAAAAACATTGGTTTGCCAACTTTAGAAGCATAAAATGAAAATATACCTAGATACTGTTTGGAGAATTTCAAATATTTCCTGATTAAAGTACCCTGAAACAGAACCCCGACAAGATGACGTCAGGCCACTTGCTTTTCGCCCCAGTAGACCAATGTGGTGGCCGCAATTTAATGTAAAAAACGATGTTAAACATCCTTAACTGCTAGAATTTTCGAAAGAAACAAGTCATTACGGACCTTTTGAAACCGATTTTTGATGGACTGTGGCGAGATGAACATGACTTGGTACGTCATATTGTTGCTCCGGATTTTGGAGGGGAGCTTTTTTAGAAGAAATAATTTGAAGTTGTACAGTACAAGCTATACTGTAATTAGGTGTATTTTAGCGTATGCTTCTCAAACTTGGCAAACTAATGTTTTAACAGTACATGTATCATAGTACAGTATCAAAAAAGCTGACTCGTGTTTGAATATACCTCCTTAGTCAGGCCTTTTACTCTGCCTTAGGTTTTACAGCATAAGAGATGTACCTTGGGTGCTTTAGTAGTGAGATGAGAAACTGGTGAACTTACTTAGTTCCATTTTATAGCTTCCTAAAATGGCTAGTACACAAAGCTTACTCGCTGTAAAAGGCCTTAGTCAGGCCTTTTACTCTGCCTTAGGTTTTACAGCATAAGAGATGTACCTTGGGTGCTTTAGTAGTGAGATGA
>JAOBAT010093082.1:0-12007 GCA_026413305.1 Hydrozoanthus tunicans | reverse complement strand
GACCCTGACACATTGACACTGACCCTGACACAATGACACTGACCCTGACACATAGACACTGACCCTGACACATTGACCCTGACCCTGACACATTGACACTGACCCTTACACATTGACCCTGACCCTGACACATTGACACTGACCCTGACACATTGACCCTGACCCTGACACATTGACACTGACACTTACAAACTGACATATATTGATAGTGATCTTAAACACTGACACCCTGATACTAACACAAACACCCTGCAAAGACACCATTACTTATGCTGAACGTCCACAATAAAAAGAAGCGCTAAACTTTCAATAACTGCAGATGAAACCAGGGCCCAGTTGTTCAAAAGACGATTAGCCTTAACCCAGGGTTAATTACCATGACAACCAATAGGTTTTCTTAAGAGTTAACCCTGGATTAAAGTTAATCGGCTTTCGAACAACCGGCCCCAGAGCACTAAGACTTGAGCCACTGAAACAGTGTTCAACATTTGTTTCCTCCAAATAAAACACTAAATTAAAAACATTTTAGAGACATTTATACATAAATGATAACATTAAAAGATAACGATGTTTGACAAACAAGTGATACCTCAGTTGCAAGATTCCTTTAAGAACTTTGGGCGCCTAAAACCAAGTTAAATCTTGAAACAATGTCAAGAACAATTCGCTGGTATTGAAAAAAGATTTCCGAGATGTTTAGAATAGTTTGCGGAGCATTAATACAATAATTAAAGAAAAATAACAACTTTAAATATCCTTTAGAACAAAGAATTGTCTTTATAAGTAAACGAAATGTAAATATCGAAGGGCATTGCTTCCTAAAACAGCTACAGTACTAGTACATTTATTCACAGCTGAGTGAAAACCAGCTTTATGTAACATAATTGTTAGCATGGAAAACGCTGTTTTGAAACTGTTTCGTCTAAATGCCTAGAGCTTCAACTGGAATATGTTTTAGTTCCTCTTTGACTCAGAGGAAATACATCTTGCGTTTCTTTTAGTATCATTAGAGTCTTGTGGCATTAATTTTAAGATTGCACATGTGCTTTAAAGGTTATAAACAAGATTTTGGATATTTGGAAATAAGTCCTGGGACAGGTTCGAAAATGTTCTTGGGCGTGTAAAATATGGTTGAAAAACATTTCTAGTTCGTCCGTAATAAATAAAAGAATCTTTTCGTTGAGCCATATTTCAAAATATTGCACGGTTTTGATAAAAAATTACTCGTTTTCCGGGTGGCAGCTGTGCGGTCCATGACAGTCATTTCACTTACATGGTAATATGCTCGATCGAATTTTCAGAAATCTTGTTATAACTTTGTAGGTTGCCCGTTTTAAGATAAAACTTTCGGCCGCATACTCCAAAACAACTAATCAAGTCAATAAAACCATTTCACTTAATATATATTCACACTTGTGATGTCTTTCAACTTATTGGCTCATATAGAGTACTGTAAACATCTCATTTAGCGAAATGTTAAAGTGGTGCAATGTGTACATACTAATATCGGCCTAATGGAAACTTTATGACAGCGGGGACTTCACATAAGTGATTCAAATAGAAAACCCAAAATACATTACCACAAAATGTAATATTCTTGTATAAAGCCAGGCCACATCGCTTTCCTTTCAAATAATGAGGGGTCCGGAAGTTGAACAGTTTAAGTTGGCCATTTTTAACCGTCTCTAGAGTCTAATCTGTTTTGATAGAGGCCTAACCTCAAAAAACCTTTAACTTGGATCAATAAAAGCTGTCACTTCGTAGTTACTACGTACGTCTTCTTAATGTTAAGTAGTAAAGAAATAAAGGAACAAAGACGAGCTGGTCTTCGTTGTAGCGGCCGACAGCGTTTTCGTTGTGGTATGCGTGACCAACCGAACACGGAGTTATCGAGGAATGTTTTGATCCAGTAAGGTCAAGCTGTAATGAAAGTTTAGTATGCAATCATTAGAAATGCTTTAAATTCAAAACCTTGCCTAAAATAGAAACAACATAGTTGGATGGATCGCGTGGCAAGTGTATGCTTTTTGCGAAAGTCGTTGTTAAGGGAGTTCGTGAGCCAAGCTGTTTTTTTCTAATAACAGCCACTAGTTGATGAACCTTGAAAAACCCCATTGAACGAATTTGTTTTCAATCACTTTATAACCCCCAAGGGCAATGAATTCGTAACAACAAGCTACCAACCGGAGTCGCGGTCAAGTCGTAAACACATTTGTGGAAAACAAGTCCGCGCCGCGGCAATCTCTTCAGTGTGGCGATTACTGTACTTCCATACAAAACTGATAAGGCCTGCAAACTCTCACAAGAGACACCTACTTTTCAAGACGTTTTCAAACAAGTTCTCTAACGTCTGGTAGACTAACGAAAACAAGCTTGTGTTTGCTTGTGGCCTAACGGGCAGCCTTCCTTTGATTTGGTGCGATTAATCTACCATGTAAAGCGCTCTGAGGAACTTCAGGATTACAGCGAGGTGTGTTGAACTAATTTGCTTAGCCGATTTTTCTTTGTGTTGTTCATAAGCTGCGTTCGGAGCACGTCCAAACTTTATAATTTGCTTCCTAGTATAGTGTATTGTTTGTCATTGTTTTTCAAATTGCTTCGCGATGATGTTTCGAAGACGCGGACAGTGGCTTTCAACAACTTTCACACCGAGTCAAACGGTAATTGCCAGAGTTGTCATCTTTGTCTACTAGCGTCTTTAGTTGTTTTGAAACTTCAATCTGAAGAAAGGCGGTGTTTTCTAAGACGGAAATGTAAGTCTCTTTCGAATTTGCGACAGTATTTTATCAGTAGCTTGAACAGAAAAGATCTCAACGCTTTCTGTTCGCGTGCAACCCTTGGCCATGATCGGTATTTTGAGAAGTATAAAATTTATCCTCAACTGGCGATCTTTTGTTTTGTACTGACCGACTACGTTCATTATTCAAGGTTAACGAATGTTGAACAAGAGAGAAATCGTCTATTGTATTTTGTTTCACTGAAAAGAAACACTCGTATTCTTCTTAAGTTTAATTTATCATTTTGGTAGCATTTGCGGTTTTGTAGAGAGGAATGACTGCTTCATGTGTAAAGGCATAAACCGAGCTAGATTTCGTTGTATTTTATTTTAAATGTTTGGGCACATCATGATCGACGAAACAAACATTCGTGCTCAAAAATTTGATTTTACGATAGCCAACAGAGATTGGCGCAATCGGTGCCTTCAGGGAATTATGATTTATTAATATATTGCGTTGTCGAAATGTTTTGCGTGTGTGAAGGAAACAAACAAAACATAATATATTGTTGTGCCTTTGAGAAGTTTTAAATCTCTGCAAGTTGTTCAGTAGAAAAAGGTGGTTATTGCAAAAACAGAAAAAAGTGAACTAAGTTTTAATAGGGAAGTCAATTCAGTTCGTAACATTTGTTTTTTTCTTCTGAGTAAACATACAATTTATGTAGATTGTAGCTGTCACCACAAAGTGTTATAAAACACTTCACTTGCGGCAAGAGACTTGTCAAAACAGATCATTTTACAGCTGTCCTCGCGCAATTGTTTCATTTAGGTCAGAAAGGCTTCACTTAAACTGCTTTCTTGTTCAAAACTTCGGAAAAAAGTTCGAAATATATTTTCGAGAAAAAGTGACGGTCTTGAATTTAGATATGCTTGAAAACTTGTAAGTATGAGATTTTATCTCCAACAAAAGACCGAACTATCTCGTATAAAAAATAAGGATGACCGGATGAAACTTCAGTTCAGAAAAAAACATACCCGATCCCAAATGTGTCAGGCAGAACTTTCTAGCCAGTCTCATCACGCGTAGTGTCACGTGCACCAAAAACTCTTGCTCACTTTTACAATTTTTTATACAGCATTTCTATGTGTTTTTATCCCAACCACTTGTTTTTATCCCTAAATTAGCTAAATGCACAATTTGAATTTGTTTAGCTGAATATTAAGGCATTTCTTTGTTCTATAAGTAAAATTCGACGTTCATGATGTTTTTTCAAGTATTTATTAGTTTATAAAATTAAAGTATTCTACATATTGAAATGTCAGGCAGTCACAACGGAAGTACATTTCCCTGCTTGTCGATATGGTCAAAAAACAGTTATTTAATAATTTCGAAGAAAAACCTTGAATACACACAGCAATCAAAATAGACAATCAAAATACTATTTCAGTGTTTTTTCTGAGAGCTGTGTTTGTGTTTTATGCTTCATGTAGTTTCCTTTGAATAAGGTCAAACTAAGTCGACTCTAGAACGACTGAGAGGCCTAAAGCGTTAGGAATTGGTTGACTAGACAATGGGTCAACTTTCTCGTTCTTTTCGTTGAGCTGGAATGCGTCACCAGTACTCGAATTTCTATGTAATACAACTACATACTTTTTTTATAAGAGCAAATTTATAACAACAACTGCGCTGAGATTTGCCCAAAAATAATTAGGAACATTCTAAGAAAAGTTAACTTAACAGAACAACTTATGAACTAACTGAGATTCGGGGCTCGACTGAGCAATTTTTTTAGCTTTACAAAAAATGATTCGCAATTTTTTTCCTTTTAATCATTATCATTGCTTCAAACTGAACACTACCCTGAAGGTTGTTCCTTACAATCGTTGTAACCAACCCCAAATAACAAAAAACTTCATTTTAATAACGCTGTTACTGTCAATTAATACATTTTCAAATACATGTGTTGCAGTACCTTAGATTTAGGGGTTTTTTTCGATTTAAACCACACATAGAAATCACAAGAAAAACTTAAGGAGAATTTGACGCTCGAATCGCAAAAAAAAAAATAAGAAGAATGAGCCTAGACCAAACTTACTGGTTCTTATAAAAAAAAAGCGTTTATCAGGAAATAAGAATAATTTAAAAACATTTTGAGGCTGAAACCGCCAAAAAGTTGAGAACAGCTCAGCCTCAGCCGAAAGTTACTGGTAACAGTCTTATGAAAAAAAAAACGTGTAACACGTTTTCTTCGACTGCCTATGTGTCAGCATGAGATGTAACATGAATGCTAGAAACGCTAAGAAGACTTTGTGAGATATCTCCAAGCTAGGTTCACCTGTTGCTTAGGAATAAGATAAAAATCCTCAAGTCTCAGAAATTTGTATATTAGTACGTTCTTTAAGTTATTTTGTAGATAGAGATTCACAACGGGTTAGTTTGTGCGGTAAGCAAGCTTTATTAAACAGCGACACTGAATGTTTCATAATGATTTTGTTTGAACTGCTTGTTTCTTTAACAAAAGTGTTTTTACATCCCAGACTGATCAAAACATGCTTAAGTAAACATAGAGACTTGCTTGTCCGAGTCTGCATGTTGTGTTTTGTGCTTTGAGCAAGGTATTCAATCTTTATTCGCTATTCTTTGTGACATGTGCGCTTTGAATTTACTCTTGATACTTTTCAGTTACTGTGTGCAGCTGTGTAGGTGAAATATTTGCTTTCTTTTATTTACATGTAATACACACATCATACCTCTTTCAACACACCTATTGTACTTGCACCTAAAATTTACTGAGAGTTAATGTTTACGGAGTTTACCCTGTTATATGTTTGAAACAAGAAGACTGTAGCACACAACACCATGAGAAATGTTGTACAAAATATTAGTAAACTTTGTATACATACTTTACTTTAGAAAGTATCAGATAGCTCTTGATGAGATGCGAGCTGTTTTTTTCCCCTAAGAGTTTTGCAAATCTTCCAGTCTGGTCTAGTTTGGTTTATTTCTAAGATCTAGCTTTCCAGTCCAGCTTATTTTTTATAGTTCAGAGTGTGCAAGTGTCGAATACTTTCATAATGGGCAGCGATATTTTCACGAGATTGCTACAGAGTATACGCACAATGTTTTTTTATCATTTGATGAATATGCAGCGAAACTACATAATACATTTTTGCAGCAAACTGTTATCTTTGTTTTTCTTGGATGTAGATATGTAAACATTTTAGAGTTCAACCGTGAATGATTTACACTCCATTTTGCGCCTCGGCGCTCTTGTTTTTGTTTGTTGTTAGTGTAGAGAGTTCAACGTGGTTGGTCCTCCTTTCAATTGCCAAATGCCTGAAAACGCCATTATTAATAAAGGCCATGACTTTTAAGCCCTAAAAGGCTCTCGTTTTTCTTAAGAACTCATTGCACATAAGTTCACCTAGGCATCAAAAGCTCTTGACCCAGATAAAGCTAAACAAAACAAAGCAAGCTTTGTTAGGGTTTGTACGAAGCTTTCAACGCCATGCTGAGATACACCACACTTTATCACGCAACGCTAAGATATACCACACTATATCAACGTCATGCTGAGATATACCACGCTATATCACCCAAGGCTGAACCAATCAGGAAGTGATTTCGTTTGGCAGGAATCTTGTCGGAAATCATAATCCGGGGCCTCCCCTTCATTAGAGTCATGCATTTCCTTCGCCTTCGATTCAACAGGCACTGAGTGGCACTGCAAAAATGCCGCCAAGTGTTCGAGAAGGCTCCGTTAAATTTCAGAAATTTTGACTTGCCTTCCACGCATCGATCTCTCAACAGCTTTTCTGCGGTTGGTCTAGTCGCTTGAAAAAGAACTGATTTAACAATTGTTTTAAGGGCTTACAATAGAGCTCAAATCGATCAGCGTAATTTGATGGAATTCTAGTCTAGTTAGAGTCAAAGAGGCCTTGAAACCTATCATTTTCCTAGAATTTTCATGATTTTCAATGTATTTAAAAAGTTTTTAAATCAGCCATTGGACGAGCAAACACTGCCCTTTGGACTATGATTTTTTAGAGTGCTGCTGGAAAAGGTGCAAGACAAATAACTGTGGCGTTCGTGAACATTTTCAGCCACTATTGTACGAGTAATCATCCTCTTTAAAGTGTTTTTTGCGCACAAAAAATATTCTTAACTGTAAAATTTTGCAAGAGCATAAAAAATACCGACCTTTAATATAACCTGGACATTCGTATTGATTTTTTTGTGCTGAAACTGTATTGTATTGCAGTGTATTTTACTGTGTTGCAATGTATTGTATTGTATTGCAGTGTATTTTACTGTGTTGTAATGTATTGTAATGTATTGTATTGTAATGTATTGTATTGTATTGTAATGTATTGTATTGTATTGTAATTTATTGTATTGTATTGCAATGTATTTTACTGTGTTGTAATGTATTGTATTACACTGTATTGTGTGATATTGTATTGCATTGCAATGTTTTGTATTACACTGTATTGCAATGTATTTTTAATGTTTTATTTATTGCATTCTATTGTACTGTATCACAATATTTTGTTTTGTATTGTACAGTAAAATGTATTCAAATGTGCTGTATGCATTGTATTATTTTGGTTGTGCTTTATTATACAATTTGTATGATACATTATACCATTGTGTTATATTATAAATGCATTCTAAAACTCGTACCATTTTATGACGTATGATTTAAACTGATCCATGTTATATCATTGGTACTTGTTGTTTTTGTTGTGTAACATTTGCGGTATAATAATTCAGTGTTATACGGTCACTTTGCCCGGTATCCATGATTATTCCTTGCTTTACTCGCATTTCTTTAATGGTTTTGACCTCTTTTTGGAAAATTAGAAACAACTTAATTAAATGAAACTAAGCACTCGAAATTGTCGCAAGTAAAAATAAACATTTCACCCTTCTTGGAGGTCTTAAGGCTTATGGCCCATAAAAGTTTTCTATTCATACCACACGCTTTGTACCTAGAGTTAACGGTTCCGGCTTGTGAAGATGCATTTCCTTACGCGTTAATTCTCTTTAAGCCCTAATCTTGGGTAGTTTCCGTTTTTGCTAACAAAACACGCGAAAATAAGTGGAAGAGTTAATAGATATGTTGTGACTCAATTTATCCTATGTTTAAATTTTGATTTTCTTTGTTTCAAACTGATTATCGAATCCCACCGAGGTCAGAGATTTTTTCTCTTTCCTTTGCGTGGGTATATGAGGTTCTTTGTTGATGCTGTAGATCAGTGAAACTTGATTATAACCCGTTCAGAAACATTTAATTTGTCAGTTTATCTAACTCGGCATAACAATTAACCTTTTCAAGGAGTACATTACTATGCTTTAGGAAGGTATCCTGGGATCTGTGGTTCTGTACGAAGTTACTATAATTTTTAGTTTGCCTGCTTACACTTGGGAGAGAAATAATAAACCATTCTTTTGTTTCATGAAGGTATATATATGTAATGACAGGTTGAAAATGTTGTAGCGTCGTAAAGTTTATTTTGGGTGAGTCCAACTGAAATTGACTTATTGCAGTCGTACAGTTTATCTCATTAATAGCTTTTCAACATTTTGCAAATAGAGCAACGCGATTGATAGATTAGAAATATGGCATTGATACTGAGGAGAGCGCTTAATATTTTATGGTAATCATAATAAAGATAACGAATATATTAACCAGAGAACAGTGCAAAACACTTAATTTCTTCCTAAGCAGTCCGGGTAGCTTTGGTTGTAAAGAAAAGGCCACCAACCATGACCATGGTTATTAGTGTGTTCTTTGTCATCTCGCCCGTTAAAGTTCTTAAGACAAGAATTTTTAATATATTAAATGCTTTGAAATGAAAGTGTTTTATCCTTTGCCGTTTTAATTGATCCACAAGAAAAACTTTTTTCCTTTGCAGCCAATCAAATCTCACAAAGTGTAATTTTCTTATATAGTTCTTGGAAGTTTTTTTGTTTAATTCTTTTGTTTGACATCAGGTTTAATTACATTGGATAGTCTACTTTCATTTCCATATGAATCACTGAATGCATGTTCTTCTGTTTCCCAACAGAATCTAACCACCTTCCAACATGAACAATTCGAATTTGTCAAACAACACGCGTGGCATGAGCTTGGAGTCTTTAACTTTTTGGAGCATTGCGTATGGGCTGGTTGACTTAGCAATCGTTAGTGGAAACTCGCTCGCGATTTCAGCTTTCGTGTTCGGGACTCTTCTCAAAAGACGCACCAACTACTTTCTCCTCAGTTTATCAGTGGCTGATATAATGATCGGTGTGGTATCAGTGCCAATGTTCATGGCGTCTTTCGTAGAACACTACAAGCAGCGTCAAGGCAATGAAAATTACAGATTTATCTATACCTACGTGGATGTCTTCTCCGGCTTTGCATCCATCTTTGCTCTGGCTGTGATAGCTCTCGAGCGTCTTTACTCAGTTACCTTGCCAAGTTTTCACAGGATAACAAAAAGGTTTTGGTACTTGCTAGCAATTGCTTTGGTGTGGATTCTGGCCGCGGTAATTGCCATTCTACGAATTCTGGTACAGGAGAAAGTCCTTTCGTTTGAAGTCTTCTTCAACGTACTTGTGTTGGCGACCGCTGCCTCTATTTTACTCATTTGCCTGGCATATGGGGGAGTTTGGTTCAAAGTACAGCATAGAAACCATGAGAAGACAAGGAAAATGATTGAAAAAGACAAAAAACTTGCCATTACATTATCGATTGTGACAGTGGTCTTTATTGTCACATGGATGCCATTGCAGCTATTTAACATAGTGTACTTCTTTTGTAAGAAGATGTGTGATACCACCCACCCCAGCCTACCTCAAGTTGTGTACTTTGCTAAGTTTCTTCAGTATACAAACTCACTTGTTAACCCTATAATCTACACTTACAAAATACCAGAATTTCGCCAAACTCTTAAGAAGTTACTTGGTATCAATTACAGACTACTAAGTAACAGATCCAAATCTGTCTAAAGTCAAGATCTCGGCTTGCCAAATAGAAAATAAGACTTTTTTGGTTGAAGTAGAAGTAGAAATTACGGCATCATTCTTACCATTATCATCATCATCACTATTTTTATTATTATTTTTATTATTTTTATCTTTATTGCTATTATCATTATTATTATTATTATTATTATTATTATCATTATCATTATTGTTAGTAGTATAGTAGTTGTTGTAATAATATTAATAATTAAAAGTAGTAGTTGTAGTAGTAGTAGTAGTAGTAGTAGTAGTAGTAGTAGTAGTAATAGTAGTAGTAGTAGTAGTAGTAGTAGTAGTAGTAGTAGTAGTAGTAGTAGTAGTAGTAGTAGTAGTAGTAGTAATAATAGTAGTAGTAGTAGTAGTAGTAGTAGTAGTAGTAGTAGTAGTAGTAGTAGCGGTATTAGTAGTTATAAGAATAATAATAAGTGATGCGATGGTTTTCTCGACCTAAGCGCTATGCAGGCAGGTGAATGCAAGACTGTGTGGATGTTTAAAAATTGTTTGGCATAGACGCAGTATATGATCAATATACGTTAATTTACTGACTAAAGAAGAAGAACTTTGCTCTTATTTTTCGGGAATATTGCTAAATTATTTAAGGAAAACAGAGCTAGGTGCAGCTAAGGTATTTAGAGAGAAAATGACGTAATATCATGCCTTATAAGGCATCATAATCTTTTGAGGTCTGCGATTTACCGTACTAACCGCTATAGTAAATCAACTGGCCATTTCTTTACTGGAAAGCCATGCATCAATATCTTACAACCTTACTCAGGCCGTGTCATTACTTAGTGCCTCTTCTTATAGCTTATTCGGAGCTTTGTACTTGGACCTTAGGAATAGGAAAATAACCTGCTCTGTAGCTTATGGTACGGCTGTAAGATTTATATATATATGTGTATATAGATATGTGATAAACATAACATATTTATATATACGTATAAATATATGTATTGCTTACCAAATGTCTTGTTTTGTATGTGTTACGCAAGGAGAAGTTAGATGTTGATAAGCTGGCTGAAGTTACACCATCACTGCATGTTTGTAAACTTAATTAGGAACAACTCTAAATGAGAAGAAAAGAACTTCACTTATTACAAAACAGCTTCGATCGAACTAAGCAAGAAAATGTACTTCAATATTGTGCGAAAGCCACATCGATGTATGAAACCAACACATTTCATTTCTAAGCTAAATTTTGTTCCGTTCTATCGCACAGCTTAAAATATTTGAGGAATTGCACTTCCACCCAGGTTATTTAACATCTAAACTCAGATTTCTTATTTCCGTGTTCTTTCATGGAGCGTTTAGTTATCTAAGTAACATTGCTATGACATTTCGTCCATGACTAAACTTGTTAATCTTTGGTAATGGGTATGAAGTAGAAATTAACAGTTTACTATTCACTCTTATTCAGCTAAAAACGGCTTCACATAAACTAAAAATGTTCTTACTTTAAAACCACTGCTTGAAAACCTTCAAAGTGACCATTCATTTTCTTTGTCTTAACAAGTAGATTCTGAAAATGTCCATAGCATTAACAAAATCTGAAATTAGTAATTTTGTTGAATTTTTATAACTCTTTTTTGTAAAAAATCAGCAGGATAAGGGTTAACCTACTCGGAGTATTTGTAGACCAGGCGAAATTTTACATTATTTTAAGAAGGCCTATCATATTATAAACAGAACATGCGTTACTGTAAGCTTTTGCACTTCTACATTTCACAAGTAAACGCCAATAATTTCATTACCATCAGATCTTTTTAGTCAAACCTTACGCGCAAGGTGCAGCTTGAACCCACAACCTTAAATTCATTTATTCATGCAATCGCAAATTCACTAGATTGTAATATACTGCGTACGTCCTATTTAGATAATGCTGGTGCTGCTCCAATCGCTTTTATGCATCGTAGCTAAGTGGGTGTTCTAGATTTTTCCATTTTGTCATAATGAAGATAAAAGAAAACCAACACGAGGGGATATTTGTTAAGTGCAACGTTGTGGTATTTCGGAACCCTTGTCCTTGTGGCTTTTATATTGCTCGTTTACTGATGTGCTAAATAGTCACAATATCTTCAATATAAAGTGCCCCTGTAAATAAGAGGCTTTATATATACATATATATATATATATATATATATATACGACGTTATGAAATAACTTTATATATATATACACTCTTTTTCAAAAACATTGCTTCAAAGAAATATATATATCCTTTGTGTTCTTGTCAAATTTGGCAGCTGAAACAATAGAGAACAAAAGATATATGTATTTAT
>JAOBAT010093071.1:0-17198 GCA_026413305.1 Hydrozoanthus tunicans | reverse complement strand
TTCCAAAATTTGAGGCCTCAAAAGTCCTTAAATTTTACAAAAATCAGTCATGGTCCTTAAAAAGTCCTTAAACTTTTGCTTTTTCACTGAAGCTGGCATTTTGTTTGAATCACGAGTCATGTACTTACTGTAGCTTACAGTTTGTTGAGTTTGAACTAAGACTACACCGTTATGTTGTCGTAAACAATGCACAATCATAGTTCTGCTTACAAAATGCCAAATCAAACCTTTACATTTCTATAGTGTTAGGTCCATGAATAAGAACAACTAAAACATGCCTATAACTATATAACTGTCAAGGAAAATCAATATCGCAAAAAGTTATGTTTTAGGTCAGTTCTGGTGGTTGATGTCCCATGGCTTAGGTCCTCAAAAAACCAATAACCTTACCTTAAAAAGTCCTAAAAAAGTCCTTTAATTGTGCTTTGAGATAAGCGGACGAACCCTGTCATCTCATATATACAGAATTGACCATAATTTATAGGTAAACTGACTGGGTATTGTTGCAAAACTGAAATATGGTTTATTCTTAAATATCAATAGGTTTGAAAAACTCCAGAGATTTAATAAAACAATTATTCCATTCACACTTGTTGTATATGAGATGATTTATAGCCAATTCAGTGCCACATGTACACACCTCTTTGGCTATAATTTTTATACCATCTCATATTCAACAAAATGCTCTTAGGACAATTGTTAATTATCCACAACTTTGTGTGTTTTAACAAACCAAACACAACCAAGGTTTAATTGATCTAACTGAAATCAAAGCTCTCTTAACAATACAAATATTGTAAAAACCGAGAGCTGGGTCTGTCCAGGGAAACAAATATTTACTGAGGTCTTTTACTGTACAGACTGAGGGCCAATATTTTCCCAGACTGACCAAGCAAACATGATTATTAAGATATTTATTACAGGGTTCATCCGGGTCCTTAAAAACCTTAAGTTTTACAAAAATCAGTCATGGTCATTAAAAAGTCCTTAAATTTTTGCTTTTTCACTGAAGCTGGCATTTTTTTTGAATCACGAGTCATGTACTTACTGTAGCTTACAGTTTGTTGAGTTTAAAGGAAGACTATGCTGTTATGTTGTCATAAACAATGCCCAGTAATAGTTCTACTTACATAATGCCATATCAAACCTTTGCATTTCTATAGTGTTAGGTCCGTGATATTTATTACAGGGTTCGTCCGGGTCCTTAAAAACCTTGAAAGTCCTGAAATTTCAATTTCCAAAATTTGAGGCCTCAAAAGTCCTTAAATTTTACAAAAATCAGTCATGGTCCTTAAAAAGTCCTTAAATTTTTGCTTTTTCAATGAAGTTGGCATTTTGTTTGAATCACGAGTAATGTACTTAGCTTACAGTTTGTTGAGTTTGAATTAAGACTACACCTATTATGTTGTCATAAAAAGTGCACAGTATAATTATGCCAAATCAAACCGTTGCAGTTCTATAGACTTTAGTGTCAGGTCCACGAATAACAACAACTAAAACGTGCCTATAACTATATAACTGTGTCAAGGAAAATCAATATCATAAAAAGTCTTGTTTTAGGTCATGGCTTAGGTCCCAAAAACCCAATAATCTTACCTTAAAAAGTCCTAAAAAAGTCCTTCAATTTTGCTTTGAGAAAAGTGGACAAACCCTGTTACTACATGGCTTCAGTTTTAGATGAGTAAAAGAGACTGAGAACAAACGATTATCTCTGTGTGCTCATGTCATCAAGAAATCAGTGCAATAACTTCCCGGTCTGTACAGGAAGTTTTGGGACTGATTTTTGGCCAATCAGTGCAGTGATTTGGTTATTGGCCCTAGAAGTTTGACCTGTAATGTAATAATGCTATATTTGTATACCCAACAGGTTTATTTTATGTATAGTTAGTTATAAACTGTGTGATAAACGGCAATTAACATGAATAAAGATGCTTACCAGTCTGTTGTACTAAAAACTTTTCCAAGTAAGTAAATAAATTAATTATTTAAGATGTAAGTGAACACTTTCATATTCAGTTCTTGATCAAGTTAATTTTTTAGTACCATAGCTGCTAGATGCTAAAACAAGCAAGTTTAATTTTAAAATAACATTTTAGCTTGACAAAAAGTTAAACCAAAAATTTAAAAAATGCTTTATTTTCAAATGTTTACAAACTCATAGTACTTAATGTAACCTTTAGAATTCAAGACAGCTTTTTGTATAACTAGTGTGCAAACAATTATCAACTTATTCATAATTAAATAGTTTTAATTCACAATTAGTTGCATACTAAAAACTGATAACTAGTAATACGTGGATGCAACTAAACTAAATCCTTTCTTGAGCCAAGTGGCTTATTAGGCCGACGTTTATCTATCTCCGGTTTCCATAGTGTTAAGTGGATGAGAGTCTTTGACTCCCCCTTGACAGGACACTAATCCGTCGCAGGTTAGCCCCCAGCAGAACTGGTACTAATTTATACAGCTGAGTTGACTGGAACAAGTTGGGTAAAGTGTCTTGTTCAAGGACACAACACAATGGTCTGACCAAGGCTCAAACTTGCAAACCATGAGGAACGTGTTCACTGCACTATTGCTTTAAAATAGTCTTACATTAATAGTACCAAAGTTAAGGAAATATGACTAAAAATAATCAGCTGAACATTTGTATGCTATCTTAAACATATTATTCACCAACAGGTGAACATTCTTTCACTGGTACAAACCAGTGTCAGGTATAAACCAGTTATAAACCTGTATAGATCATTCTATGTTTTACATTTTCTGGTCTGAATACATGTTTACCAATACACATCACAAGCAAATCCAAAGTTCAGCACACTGGACTTAATGAGCACTAAATGCGTTGCTTGTGGTAGTGTCTATTTGTCCTCGCGATTCTTTCTCTTGCCTGGTCCCCCACGATCACCCCCTTGACCTCCTCTCCCACCACCTCTGCCACTGAAGCCTCCTCGGCCCCCACCACCACGCCCTCCACGACCTATGGAACATGTATAAGGTTCTTATCTGGGAACATATCAATATTTACTTACTTAACTGGTCTGTCCAGAACTAGTTAAATTTAGACTTTTTTATGAACTTGTGGCTCTTAAAAACAGGTTTTTCTAAAAAAAAACAACTTAAGGCACTATAAAACCAACAATCCTATCCGACCTGTATTTAAGAGCCACAAGTTAAGTTATCCATCAACGCATTGATTACATGTTTCTATGTTCTTTGTGGGATGCAACTTTAAGATCCTCAAAAAATGTTGTTGAAAGCTTAGTACAATGATTGCCTAATCTTCAAAATGTTTTTAATAATGAACTCAAACTGGCCCTCAATAAACAATCTGACTCTATTATTGGCAAAAATGTTTCAAATCTAATGTTTTATGTTTCTTTTTTTAGTACCTAGTATCTGATTTTGTTTTAAATATCATTAATTTTTGGTGTTTCTAAACTTGAATTGTTCAGGCTTTGTTTACACTGTAATTTCACACTCAACTAGATTGTAAATCACGAATTTCATTTAAATTATATATATATGCTTATAGTTCTTTAGATCTTTTAGTTGACATGATGATATTGCCAGGTTGGCAACAAAACATTGTTTAATTCAGTTAGTTTTCATAACAAAAAAAATCTCTGTGTTTTTACACCAATCTGGAAATCTAAAACATGCTTACTTTTAAAAACTATGGTATGTATTCTGATAAATTTAGCACCTACCACCACCCCGTCCTTGACCACGCCCACGGCCTTGTCTGACTACCTCGTCTTTAACCATGTCAATCACCTGAATAGATTACCAAGGGCTCAACATAAACAAACATAAAAAAACATAAAATTTTCAATTGCTATAAGCCCAAATTAAATGTTAAACAAAATTAGGGCCTTGACAGATGAGAGAAATGGTTGTCAACAACTACCTTGTTGTCAAGTACAAAAAATTGTTGATCATGTGTGACTCAAGTAATTGATAACAAAAAGACGAAAAATTCAGTCATCAACAGCCAAAATAAGTTATCAATAACATTTAAGTTTTCTTTTCAAAATAAAAACTCAACCTTGTTATCAATAGCGCTCTTTTGTTTCCAATGGCATACTTGGTTTTGCCTGTTGGTTAACAAGTTGTTGACGACTTCTGATATTCGGCGACAACAATACAAACAAATCAGCTAATTTTACCTAAAGAAGCGAAGATGGCAGAAACACAAAATTTTTCAGTTTGCATTCTCTTCTGGGAACACCAAATTATAACTTTGTGACTCTTGCTGCTGCTGTTTGTGGTCTGCAGCTTTGTGTTGAGCTGTCTTTTAGACATCAGAACAGGAAAATTTGGCAAAAATTCTGCCATGTTTTGAAAAAGCACATGGGTCACTGGGTTCCCTGTGACTTCTGATACTTTGGCAGTCGGTGACTGATATTGTTGATTCATTTTGCCCAGACCTCCCCATGTGTGGAAGTGCAGTATTGCGCACTTTTACTGATCAACAACAAAATAAGGTTTTCGATAAAATTAAAGTTATTGACCCCAAACACTTATCAATAACAAAGTTGCTTGTCTGTCAGGGCCCTAAATTACACTGGCAAAGTGTAAAATAAATTAAATTTTCTTTTGGAATGTTCAAGCTTTAGCTTTCATAACTGCCGATCAACACTATTATTTTTTGTGTTTTTATTTCTGCAACATACAGGTTATACAGGGCTCAAAATTGCGACCAATATGGTCGCCAATTCGACTAACTTTTTCTCCTTGGCAACTAAATATTGACGTTAAGTCGCCGATTTGGTGACCTGAATTTTGCATGATTCAGATGTACAATAAAGCACTAACATTTATATAAACCTCTTATCTCGTCTTGCTTTGCGTTCGTCGTAAAAGAATGGGCCAAATCGCACAAGCTGAAAGTTTTTGGAGAAACAAGTTCGTCTGCTCCTGAAATCGTCATGCCACAGCTTCCAGAGGATGTCTTTGCTTGGCAAGATAGTTTTGTAGAAGTATGTTTTTTTTTGTTTTCGTATTTTCGTATTTAAATTGTACGAGTGTGTCCCATGCCATGCTGAATGATATTAAAAATGTTTAATAGTAACTACTGTTGTAGTAACTTGTGTTCCTCTGGTGTTTTAATCAGCACTTTTCAAAAACTTAAAAGATATAACTGTCGACAAAAGGTATTTTCAATGTACAGGATGCCTTGTTTTTTTAGTTTCATCATCTTTATGTTGGGAAAGGGGGGAGCTTATTAGAGAGAGGGGCTTATTTAACATTTGAAGCTCAAGACAGGATGCCTTGTTTTTTAGTTTCATCATCTTTATGTTGGGAAAGGGGGGAGCTTGTTAGAGAGAGGGGCTTATTTAACATTTGAAGCTCAAGACAGGATGCCTTGTTTTTTAGTTTCATCATCTTTATGTTGGGAAAGGGGGGAGCTTGTTAGGGAGGGGGACTTATTTAACATTTGAAGCTCTAGACAGGGAGCTTATTAGTGAGAAGGGCTTATTAGTGAGGGGGGCTTATTAGAGAGGGGAGCTTATCAGTCAGCATTTACAGTAAATTAAATATCTCATTTTTTGTACAGTTATTCACCTCATCTGGAATTCTCAGATACTTGATATTACTTCCACGAACATAACATTCTGGAATTTTCCAAAACCTGTCTCCATCCTAAGAATGAATATCAGTGAGAGTCAATGAGTAACTCTGCATGATGTAATAACGGGAGGATAAGGACGTTAAACCATAGGCCCAGTCTCTCGGTCTCCTATCGAGGGACTTAAAAGACACCACAACACTTGTCGACAAAGAGTAGGGTGATCCCGGTGTTGTGGTCTGTCTCTTCTACTAACTGAGGGCAACTCTTAGGAAAATAGTTGTGAGCCGTATAGAGCGGACTGTCTAAGACTCTCAACATCAGAGTCATCTGTAAACTATTGTTAAGCGCTTTGAGCATGTACCTATGGAAAGGCGCTATATAAATGCTAATCATTATATTATTATTATAATAACTGCTTTGAATTAAAAATAAATACAGGTAGTTTTTAAGCATCAATTGGATAAACCCAGTGTAGCATATATTGAAACCAATGACCACATGATTTGTTTTGACAAGAGAGTTGTCACTTATACAATAATTATGTCAAGGGACTAAAACAGCATCGAACATGTTTATATTAATTATCATTACATATAAAATAGAATGATTTGTTATCAATCATAGTGGGCAATATATCAGGATTATCTTTTAATTTTCCTTTTAATATGGTATTTCTGATTGGAACCATTTTTACACCTTTCTATGTTTATTCAAAACTTCATTTTTTACTAAGTTTCAATAGTATGGCTGTTCATGAAACTGCTCTGATGTTAGTGTAATCGAAGGGTCTAGTGGAAAAGCCATGTGACTCATGATGAGATTGTCAACTCTCCCTACACTACCCCTATGTTTATCCCTTCATAGACAATGGGTGAAATTTGCATTGAATATGAAGTCACTAACATCCTTTTTGCACAAGACCCTCCAATAAGTGTTTTTTAATGGAGGGGGAATATCACGGCATCAGAGAAAAGCTTCAATGTTGGAGAATGACCGCAACCCTAACACACGTCATTCCTGAACATTTGACTGGTGACAGGCAAGCACTCTGCTGCTACATCACTCCAATGCCTCACCAAGAGGCATTATAACTACAAACAAGGGATACTCCTTAAAAGATGGCAGGCCTTGTTAAGTATTAACAGAGAGATTTGATTATTAAAGGGGAACTGAACTCTAAAATCAACATTTTTTTAATGAAATCCTTCAAGGTGTTGAGAACATATCATTGCTGTACTGATTTCCTGAGAAACTTTAGTTTGTATGTGCGTTTTTAGGATTGTTTGAGGTTATTGAGCACGGGCCCTTGTCGACTTGTCAGCAGTAAACAAAGGTAACATGTGACATAGATTAAGGGAAGCAAGCAAACACTTGAACTGTTTATGTTGTCATAAGCTCGCTTACACAGGCAAGAGTGAAAGTTACAACTTACAGTGTGATATCTCACTCCAATGATGAATTTTATTAGTCCAGGCCAACTCTTTCCCATATCCAACATCATAGCCTCACTCTCTCTCTCTTCGCTTAACCCCTAATTCTGAGCCACCGGTACAATACCGCAAGTAACATGTTTTAAACTCAAATTTCTCGGAAAGTCAGTGCAATACGAGCAATTTTTTTTAATATCGTTTTCACGCTAAGTTAAAGATTTTATTTGACAAAAGTTGATTTTAGGGTTCAGTTCCCCTTTAACACTGAGACTTCACCACATACCCGTGAAGTGCAAATCACTTCTCGTAGGTTGATATTCATCCAGTTATCACAGCTCACCAAGTGTCCATTGTACGTTTCTCCATTCTTAAGCTCTACCAACTGATTGGTAAAAGCAAAAACACTGTTCAATCTTTCAATCGCACTTTTTCTGCAAATACTCCTATTTTGGGATGTATTTCAATTTATTTGATATTTAACAAATTTTTTATATTTACAGAGATGTTGAAGCTAATTTAATTCTATGTCAAAACTAAATAAGTTGGTACAGCATTTTGAATTTTAGGCAGCTCCAGGTGATTGTATGAGTGATAATCTTGTGTTTCGGTCAGATGGAAGTTTAGACAATTGTTTTCTTTTCAATTTAAACAGTGGAAGACAAAACAGCATCTGAATTTTACATCAGATAGAGATAGACCTCCAGTTAAGTTGGTTTAAAGCTTCGAGCTTGAGGCTCTGTTTGGCTAACCAAGTAGAAATTGGTGGCTTTGTTTTGTATTACTCAAAGGGTGTTCATAAGTGTCCTGTTATTTTTGTCACCCCATACAATAATTATTATGTCCTCTTAGTCCAGTAATGGAAGAACTACGAGTTCACTAAAATTTTATAGAACAGACTAAATATAGTTAACATTAAGATCAAACTTCTGTGAATTTTAAAACCCAAATCAGGGATATAATTGTTTTCAAGACCTTCTTGGGCAAAACTTCACATTCCCTAAAATTTAGCCCAATATGTCAAAGTATTCACAATATTGTCAAAAGATTTTGGCAAATGATGTGACTCATTAAAACAATTACAGGGAAAATATAAATCATCCATAGATATATAACAGATTGTGATATCTTATGGTACACACAGCAACAGATGTTGATGTCTATTACACAAACAGCAACAGTGAGAATAAAATAAACATTTATAAGTTTATTAGTTTCAGTTTGTTCATAGGATACTTGTCTCCTTTACTGAGCAGCAAAACAAGTTTTGCTTCCTTTAAAAGTTGTTAAAATGAATTCATTATGATAGAAACTGGTTTACAGAGAGTTTACACAACGACTGTATGAAAAGAATGATCTTGAACTTCATTGAGAACTCTTTGACAAACCAAATGAAACCAACACGTTTTACGCACGTTCTACTGTAACTCGACTTACCATGGGATGATTTTGCGCCGTTCGCAACAGAGAAAGTGGAAGCTTTAAAATGAAACAAAGTGGGTGAAAACACAAATTAAGTTTTATTTCATAAGAGCTAAAATAAATCGCAAGTAAATCGCAGTTAAATTGTAAAAAGCATGAAAGTTTTTACTTACCACCATTTTCAAATGCTACGTAGCCTCGCTTTGACGAAGAACGAGAAAGCTTGGAGACGAGCTACCCAGTTCTGACCAACAGCGGAGATTGTTTTCTTTTTGTGAACGATTGCAATGCCAAAGTCATTGAAAAAGAAGAATAAAACACCTGGATCTTCCAAAGATGCGAAACAGTCCAAGCAGAATGATGAGAGCAGATTGCTGAATCCGTGTTTTCGAGACGAAAAATTGAGAGCGAATCTTGCACGTGCATTCAGGTATTAGAACAAACATGTGCTCATGTTGATGGATAGGGGATTGAGAAAGTGACGCTGATGTTTTGGATTTGGCGGGTAGGAGTAAGTTAACGCTGGTGACGCGGAGTAATTTTATCAACTTTCTGTGTTATCGGCTGCGAAGCAATTTGCAAAAACTGTAATTGCATATTCAGTCCCTGTCCTCGTACGGGATGGGGAAATTTTAATAATTATGTCTTGGACTGGAATGGATATACATTGCCGATTGCGTATATAGTATTGCACACAGACAATTCTGTATACCAAGCTAAAATCCCTAAGCTATGGGAGGGATATTGGAAGAACCTGCCCCCCCCCCCAACCAATCAAATTAACTGCCCCCCCAGTTCAGCCACCCATGCCTCATGCCATGTGCAAATTCCTTGAAAATTACCTACAGCTGTTAGATAAGCAAACAAGTGTCTAGTTGCAAATGAAAGTATATTATAAGGTCTTATATATAGATTTCTCATCACATATGTTTTCTGTTTCAGAAATCATGAATCATTTTCATCAGGTTAGTATAAGGGGTGGGGGGGGGTGGGTGGGTTTAGAAAGGCAAAAGAAAACTGCAGAGAAAACATGCTTGCTTTGTTTTTGAACCCCTAAAAAAGGTTTACTTTTTTTCTAAAATGGCCTTGCTTTTTTTCTAAAAACCCCTAACAAATACCGAATTGAAGATCTTGACCCTAAAAAATACAATGAGCTTTAGTATTGTATCAGTAGAGGGATCCCACAGTTAAATATTGTGTCTTTTCATCAGATTTCATGAAAAACCAAAATCGTTGTTGTTGTTATTTGTCATTAATCACAGTTATATATTCTGACAATGCAATGCATTTATGGCCGTTTTTATAAACCACTCATGCCTCTCATGACCACTCACATGAGGGAAGAACAAGAGGGGGGATTAAAAAACTTGGGAAAAAGTTATGGGAAAACGGATATCGTGTTGGTTGCAGGATGTATATGTCAAAGGGTTGGAGGTGGGATAATTCGCAACATCAGGTTACAGTCTTTAGAAACATCAGAAAGAGCAGGAGGTGCAAGGTTTAGGGCCATGAAGGTACAGGAATAAAATTAAATAAGGGTATGGGAGGCAGGTGAGGTTCTACCCTCACCAGTGTCTCCCCCCCCCTGCCCAAAATTAGCTCAGAACTTGAAATCTCACTCTACGTACTCTACAGCAGTTGGTTGACATTTTAATGACAAAGGATTTAATAAAAGATAAATAGTATGAGATGCTTTTTATTAAATTTTGAGTATCTCCATTGTTCTTTATTACAGATAATGATGGTTTAGCAACAGTGCATGCAACTCCTTTTACCTGCTGTGTTTTGCAAAATTTCATCTCTGATGACCAGTTTCTTGAGAACCTCAAAGGAGAACTTTTGGATCTTGATTTCAACGAAAAATCAAACGACTTATATAAATTCCATCAGGTAAGACCTTTACTCAGTGTAACAACAACAATTATAATAAGTATTGTACCCCTACAGTTTTTTTAAGTAATTTCAATATTTAGGGTCATCGTCGTCATTGGCTCCTTTTGGCCCCATAGGGTTGACATAGGTTTTAGGGTGGACCCAGTTTGCTTTAAATAACATTTTTGGTGATGATGTGTTGGCTGCAAGGTCTTGCTTTATAACCACTGTGTCCTGGAGTGAAATTTAGGGGTACCAACTTCCAAAAATAACTCAAAAGCTAAAATGCTTCGAAGTTGGGTTAAGTTTTTTAAAACTTTTAAAGAGTTGTTATTAGGTCATAACTAATTTACAGACTAAAATAATTTTTGGTGTACTATAAATTGATCTTTATTAAACCTCCAGAGGGCTTGTTATTTTAATTTTTAGACCTTCCACTCTTCCAGGCCTGGGGGCTTGTAATTGAGGGGGAAGGGGGTTAACAGTACCATTGACAAAAATAATTGCAAATAGCCAAAGACAGAAACCTTAAAATAAGGCATTTGGATACCAAACAGATCTAATAATCTATTTTCCATTTATGGTTGGTTTGGCCTCTCAAAGCCAGTCAGGAGAGTGAATTCATGGCTTTTTGCTTCCTGTATTTCAGCTATGTTCCATATTAGTGGTTGGCTCGACCACTGTAGGCCAATCAGCTTGTTTGTTGGTTTCTTTTTGGTCGAATGAAGTGGTCTTAGAGTAGATAGAAAGGTTAAATATGAAAAATTCATAAAATTCACTGTGCTCAAGGAAGCATTCATCAAGCACCCGAGAGCTTCAACGAGCTTTCAAAAGGAAGCCAATTCTTTCTTCTTTATTATGCAACCTGCAAAGTGTCACTGCTACTCATCGACTCAATTAGTTGTTGATTGAACTCATAGCATGTTAATTCAAACAACTTGTATACCTGGTAGGGGAACTCTACCCATGCATGCCTCAATAATCTGCCAGCACTTGATTCTCTTCAAGAACTACTTATAACTATTGGCATTAAAACCAGCTCAAATCCACTTTCTGAGTATTTATTTTGCTTTTAATTACCAATTGCAAGTCGCACTTGCTATTACAATGATTATAGTATATAAGTATATAGTTGTATAATTATATACATATTATAAGTGTTATGGTGATGATTTATTTATTTTCTTTTTTTGAACTCTAGTTGCATTGTATTTATAAGCATTATAGTAATAACTTAATTCTTATCTTTTTGGGACTGTAGTTCCAAGTTATCTCAAATATGAAGTTATAAATTAATTTATAATTTTATTCCCAAAATCTTGTAAATACTATAAAACTTAATATTTGAAATGTAGGTGCAGAAAAACCCACTAAACCTTTTAGGTTGTTTTGTTTCTGCACCTCCTATCTACATAAAAAAATTATATATTGGAAATCACTATTTTTGTAAATATATAGGAAATGAAGAACTTTTGAACCTTTTGCTATTAGAAGTCTTGGTTGTCTTTAATTTGTTGTGTGAGAAAAAGTAGAATGTGTAAGATGCTGAAGGTTGCATTGACCTGAGAGAGTTTTAAAAAAATAGTCTTGATCATCCCTGTTTAATTTAAGTTGATCTCCTACTATAAAATCAATTATAATTGGATTTATTTAAGACACACCTCATTTGCACTGTTTTTTCTTTGAATTTTCAGAGCAATGATTTAAGAACTACAACAAAATACCACAGTAGTACATTGAGGTAAATTTGCATAATTTTTATTTTATAGTCATGTAATATGCCCACACAAAAATCCAGTTGTCTTCTCTATTATGCATCTGTATTGACTTTTGTTGAATTACACCACCTAACCCTCGCTTGATCTTTCTCTAAACTGCTCTTGAGAGAAGTGGTAAGTTTCCTTTGAGCTTTAAGAGTCTCAATTCAATAGTTATCACCAACTTTACAGTACAGTCAAACCTCTATTAAGCAGCCACCCTCAGGGAATGGTTTGGTGGCCGCTTAATAGAGGTGGCCTCTTAATAGAGGTTTATAAAAAATGAGCCTTGGGCATGGTCAATTGTTTGTTTATTGGTTTTAATACCTTTAAATAACAAAAGTCTTTTTAGAAAGCTACCAACAAGTAAGCAAAATGAAGGCTTCCTTGCTTAAATTAATTGTTCCATTGTCTCAATTAAATCTATCAAGTAAACCTGGTGGAAGTAGAAAATGTATTTGAATGTAACTTGAACCGAAGTGTGGTTATATTGACTCAGAGAACTTGAAAACTGACACTATTTCCTTTTAAAACAATATTTTTACTTAAAACAAAGAAAGTGATTTCGCTTAAAATGACTCCTGTATCATATTTTACCTCTCCGCAAAAAAAGTGACAAGCTTTTTTTGAGGTCGCCGCTTAATGAAGGTAAATATACATACAAAAATGCTATTTCAGACCACTCAGGGGTGGCCGCAGCTGCTTAATAGGGGTTGTCGCTTAATAGAGAGTCAGTTTAAAGTAAATGGCTGTGAAAATTTCTTGGACTTTGAGAAGTGGCCGTTTAGAGGGTGGCTGCTTATTGGTGGGCAGTTATACAGAGGTTTTTACTGTATATATTTTGAAATCAAGAGACCTCTCTAATACCGAGACAGAAGGGGTAAAATGAAGTGTCCATGTTAGAAAAGTGCAGTGAATGGTAGCTATCTATTTTCTAAGAATAACTAATGAACTGCACAATTGTAACCATTGGCTGACAGAAGATGGTGTACATACCACAAGTTATCAACAAAAAGTCTTAGAGTGCCCACAATAAAATGGTTTTAAGTTTGTATGGATTTTTTGTGACGAAAGGCCTTATGGGGCCTCTTGTCACTATGTCATCAGTTTGAACGAGTGAATGAGTGAGTTGTAACCATTCCAAATGAAGCAGGTGTTCCTAGCAGTTACTCAAACATGTGATCGTCATCAAGGAGATCTCACTGGCTAAGAGAACGAAGGCTTGGATTATGAATTGGATCGGATTGACAGAGCTTTGTCGATCGGATTATATTTAACTTTTTCTTCTGAAACCATAGTTCATTATGCTAAAACCAATACTAAAGTCACTACTCATAAAAAAATTTGCGTTTTCATTCTCTTAACTTAAATTACCGTTATTATGCATTCTGCCTTGAGTCACATGCAGTCTTTGACTGCCTATTTTTTATCTTTTACTTTTTGCATTACTCAAAACTTTACAGATGTACATACTATGTTCATATGAATACATAATAATTAATATTGCTATTAAATGCAGCTGAACCCCAGTAACTAAACAAAACTTACAGTAACACCGTTTATAAATGTCTTTGTTTTGATTTAGAGAGTTTTTATACGGTACATTTCGACAATGGCTACAGAATGTCACTGGAATTGCCTTAACAGACCAAGTAGACATGTCATGCGCTAAATATCAGCATACAGGTATTTAACAGCTACCAGGGTCATGTTGAGAATACATTTTGCTTAACGACTGTAATTTGACTCGATTATTTTAATAATCTAAAAAGATCTAAATTATACTATAGTACTACCGTAGAATTCCGAAAGTAATGCCGCCCCCCCAAAAAAGTAACGGTACTTTTTAGCCTCCTATTAAATCCCGAAAGTAGCAACCCCTTTTGCCGGCAAAATTCGAAAGTAACGGGGGGGGGGCTGCTTTTACTTTCGGAATTATACAATAGTCTGTTTTGTTTACTGTTTGTTCATCAGGTTACGTTAAATTATAGTAAATATATGAACATCAACGGAACTGACTTTTGAATTTTATATTACTTGCCCTCTTTGTCTGTGAACATTTCGAGTTACAAACGTTTTTTGCCTGTCCGAAAATAACGGCTACCCGAAAATAGCGACCCCTTTTGCCGTCAAATTCTAAAATAACGGGGACCGTTACTTTCGAGTGCAGCCAAACAATTGCAATAAAAGGTTACAGTTAAGGGCAGATTGGAAAACTTAAACACAAGGTTGCAGTATAAAAGCCCTCGATAGACCCGCCCCCTTTCATGAAAATTGATGAATTTTGAAATGTACTGTAATGGCAGCAATTGATAAAAAACAACCAACTTTCAACAATTCGAAGTCATTTGCACCGTAATCGTGAAATGATTTCATTTTTTAACATTAAGTTAAGTCATTGGCATAATACCTTTCTACTAGAATGCATACGTCGTGAAGAGCTGCTGATAAAAATTGAAATAAACTCACCAGAGCAATTCGAAATTTGCGCGTGCGTCGAAGGACCAAAGAAGACAAGACCAACAACTTTGATCCAGGCTTGTGTTTTGTCATTGTTTTATTCTGGGAAATTTCGCTTTAGGAATAGTTGTAGCGCTCAGACAAAGCCAAATTTTAGATATTTTAAATTAGCTTGAAAATTCGCTTCAGTAGTACTACTTAAATTGTTTTTCATCATTCATTTCAGCGCCATAGGTTCACATCATTTTTATAAAACTTGTACTAGCTACTTAAAAAGGAAAACAAGACCTTTGACTCTCTCTGTTAGGGTGTTTTTTTTCTATGTGCATTTATGATGGGCATAAGTATTTTGATGGGTAGCATTATCCAACCACCTACACTTGTCTGTTGCCCTTGAGTGGATAAGCCTAAGTTTCAGAATCCACAACTGCCACAGTCAATTTTAACCTACTGTGCCATAGGTTACAATCTATAGACCTCAAACTGACCACAGGCTCACAACCCTCAGTGTATGTTTCTGTTCAGTGGAGCTCTCTTGCGGATTGTCAGATTTTTAATCTTTCTCTCTCCTATTGTACACCTTGTTCCCTCGCAGCCCGGTCCCCAAAAACCTTCTTAAAACTCAAACAAATCCCCAACTAACTCGCCAAGCCTGAATATTAACACACCACAAAGCAACGATCGTTTACTGTGACCTCTATTTGAGAGCATATTTCGGGGGGGGGTTACTCCCTACATTGGGGTGGTAGGTATGACCATCGTGTTTTTCAAGGGTTAAAATTGCCAGTCCGGTATTTTAAAGGGGTTGTTAAAAGTAATCCAGGTGTTAAACCAAGAGCCAGGTATTCTTTAGGGTTTAAAATCGACGAGCTATTGGACTGCTTGTAGTCTCATGTTTTAGCAAACGTGCGTACTGATAAGTTTAAAAAGAAGTCCTTTACTACGCGCGCGCCTTTATTCACTGCATATCACGTTCAGCACAACACGAGGGGACTTAGCGCCAACCCGCTAGCTACCCAGGTTATTGGTATTTTTTAGGGTAATTTTAAAACCGAGAAGTATTTTTTATGGTATTTTGGGGACTTTCCGACGGTCATCCCTACCCTTTTTGGTAAGCATGTGAATCGACCGATTACATTGCAACTACCTAGAATCGAAATAACAATAGTTTTTGAGATATAGGTAAATCTACAATTGACTTGTTGGCAAACTTGCTTAAACAGGTTTACATGTTTGTTGATGAAACAGTTTTCCTCACCCTTAGATATTCTCTTGTGTCACGATGATGAGCTTGAAGGCAGAAGAATCGCTTATATAATGTACTTTGTACCACCTTGGACACAGGAAGATGGCGGAACCCTAGATCTATTCAATGTCGATGGTAGGTAGAGTTTGCCAACATGGAAGCTTTCTTTCTTTAAAATCAACAATTTTTAAATGAAATCCTTCAAGGTGTTGAGAACATATCTATTTTTTTTTCTTGTGTCGCGCTGATTTCCCGAGAAATTCTAGTTTGTATGTGCGTGTTTCGGGTCGTTTGGGGTCATTGAGCGTGGGCGCTTATCGACTTGTCAGCGGTAAACAAAGGTAACGTATGACGTAGGTTATGGGGAAGCGAGCGCGTGAACAGTCTTTGTTGTCATAAACTTGTTTGCTTACACAGTAAAGAGTGAAAGTTACAACTTACGTTGTGTGCGATATCTCACTCCAATGATAAATTTTTTCAGTCCGAGCCAATTCTTACCCATATCTAACGTCATAGCCTCACTCACTCTCCGCTTAACCCCTATTTCTGAGCCGCCGGTACAATGCGGAAAGTAACGTGTTTTAAATTCAAAATTCTCGGAAAGTCAGCGCGATACGAGCAATTTTTTTTATATCTTTTTCACACTCAGTTAAAGATTTTGTTTGACAAAAGTTGATTTTAAGGTTAAGTTCCCCTTTAACTGTTTTATCCCTTTTGTGTTGGCTCAATTTTAGAATCAACACATAACTATTTCAATCTTTCTAACAGAACATGGACAGCCTGAAAGTATTCAATTGTCTCTTGTGCCAAAATGGAATTCGTTAGTTTTCTTTGAAGTCAGTGCAGTCTCGTTTCATCAGGTAAATACACAGTATTTTCTTGTCAAATAAAACATAATTGCAACATAATAGAATGAGCGGGTACTCCTGACCCAGTTGTTCATAGGCCGAGTAGCACGAACCGGGGGTTAGATTTTTCACCTACGTTCTTTTTTCCAAACTGATTTGAGCTGCAGCAAGTTATTTGTGACAGTCCATGCGAAAACCGACCTTTTTGAAGCACGAACGCGAACGCGTTCCACTTTATTTGACAAAAAACGCAGCGAACGAAGCAAAGAAATAACAAACGCGCGTTCGTGGTTAGTTTTGTGAACGCAGTTTGTTTGTTGGCAAACGCAATTCGTTTTATGAACAACGTAGTTGATTTCTCGAAGTACGTGGCTCGTTTACTAAGTCAAGAAAACAGTAATCGGTCAGTTAAAATTTGGGTTTTACTGTCGGTTCGCTCCGTTTGCAAGTCTTTTCATTCCATGAACTCAAGTAAAATGCCATCGCTTCGTTCACTTTTCAATGTATGTAGCGTAGTTTTTATCGGAATAGTGGCCAAATGAAGCTTCAGGTTAATAGTCAGTCCGGAAATGTGGATTTTTAGTGGTATTA
>JAOBAT010093060.1:7023-17199 GCA_026413305.1 Hydrozoanthus tunicans | reverse complement strand
CAAAAAAAAAGGGGGTAACGAGAGAAAGACCCTGTGTACGGGGTTGAGGTTCTTTGAGACGTGTTCACCGACTAGAGATGCAAGCGCACTTCCATTCCCACTTGAAAATTTGTGAAGCAAGAACAAACGCAAGTGCAGGGTGTGCGCAAGAAAATTAGACATTTTTTTGTGTGTCTGCGTCTGTTGTTTTTGCGTCTCCAGTGTAAACCCGAACTTACTTCCATGGCCCGTGTGTGTTTGCAGCCGATAATATTCTCGCAATCGCTTTGGATAAAAATCATCGACGTAGCTCAAACCAGATGGTCATCGGTAGCACCCTTTTTAGGGATTGGTGAAAACACTTGCCGTGTTTTTGAGAGGGGAATTATATTAGGCCCATGCAGGCATTTAAAGTGGGATGAAGTTGGGGTACACATTCCATACCGGCAATCTATACTTGTTTTCCACTCTTTGTTGTAACTAGTCTTTGCTTATCAACAGCTTGTTTGAATTATTTTCTTTTGCGTGATCTTAAAAGCTCGTAAATCATTTTATTATGGTCCTAGGGGGAGTTAAAGACTCTCATCCCCTTATGACCGACGACAGAAACTGGAGGTAAGCGCAGGGCCTGTGAGCCATCTAAGCCCGAGAAAGGATTTACAAATATCAGGGTGCAAATGCTAGGCGGGCTAGGCTCTATATCAGAGAATGTGTTGAAAAGATAAAAAAAAATACTCTAAATTCAATTTAATTTTTTAGTTGCTTGTATGTATCCAGCTGGATCAAAGAAATAAATAGTTTATCATTTTAAGTTTTTTGAAAAAGCTTTTACGATGATTATGTTATGCTATATTTGTTTATTTTTTGTTAAAACTGTATTGTGTACATAAAGGTCGACAGTCATGCAATGTGAGGCACCATTCATAAAA
Organism: Hydrozoanthus tunicans; assembly: GCA_026413305.1. Classification (NCBI taxonomy): domain Eukaryota; kingdom Metazoa; phylum Cnidaria; class Anthozoa; order Zoantharia; family Hydrozoanthidae; genus Hydrozoanthus; species Hydrozoanthus tunicans. The sequence goes on along the minus strand of JAOBAT010093060.1, from coordinate 16,291 downwards.
ATGTTTTTTCGAGGGAAATTCTCTTCGTGTTCTAGCAAGCTTTTAGTTTTATTATGAACGGAACGGCAAAACGCATTGAAACGCATATGTCCTTTCATTTCCAAAGCAAAAACTGTCGAAGCCGTTTCCAAAGGTTTCCGAAGACTGAAAGATGGAAAACAATTTAAAAACGCGCAGGGCTGGTTTGAACGTCGCTTCATCAGCAACTGAAAGAGAAAACGCGTTTAAATTTACCAACAAAATTTAAATGAAAGCGCGTTCTAACTGAATCGTTTTTTAACTGGTACCCATATTCACTCTTTTTTTCATTTAAGAACGTGAATTTCTTAATTAATTTGAGGACTTTAGCCTCAAACTGTTATTTCAATGTTTTTAAACATAATTGTTGGTATTCTGAGGGTGTGTTGTTTTCCATTCGTACGAGCCAACTAGGAAGCACGAATATGTTTTTTGAATTTGCAGCTACCATAGCAATGAAGAAAGAGATGTAATAAAGAATAAAAAAGATTTGAAACGAACTTGTACATATACACAACACTAAAAGTGGTTCTACACTGTTAACATTAGCTGAGGAAAAAATTACTTCCGTTTTAATCTTGTGCACGCAGTATCCATAACTAAAATAAAAGTTATTCGCCATTTCTCGGCCTCGGAATGTTCTCAATCAATTTTAAGCAATTGTTCTTACAACAAGAGTTCTTGTAAAAAAGAGTATTTACGAACAAAACGTCTCAATACCGTATGGCAGGGACATCTTAAATGTGTAACTGAATTTGATGCGACGTACAAATATAACACAATTAACTTCGCCTGACAGTCTAAATTTTTTTATCTTTCAAAAGTCCACTCAACGAACACATAAATTATGCCTTAGGGTCGGTCAAAACCGCACTTTCACAGAGCCGAACTATATTCCTGCACGGTCAGTCAAATTCGAGAAAAAATCTAGTTGGACGTTTGATTTACACGTCGAATTTAAGAAGCCAAATCCAAATTCGATTTGCAAATTTATTTGGAACCGATCGTGAAATAGTACATATTCGAATGGGTGAATATTGATGTTCGGCACATGACGTATATATACATAGCGTGTTCATAACTTAGAAATGGCTGAGCATTTGTACCAGCAGGCATGCACGAGCTCTCATGGGGGATTAATCTGGCATTTTCAATTTCGACTTCCAACAACTAATAACTGCTCTATCGTTTGTATCCTGTATGTCATCTAAAATTTGCTGCACAGTTCATTATATTGCTTTCAAGATAACCATACTGGCGCCTAATTGTAAACATTTATTTTTTTTGCGTCGAACTATTTCTAGATTCTGCCAGGTACGGCAAAAAACCCCTATCTGCATTTAGGTTCGTCTATATGTCAATAAACTTACGTCTTCTGACTTTTAATACTAGACAAGATAACATTTCACTTGTGGGTTGATGATCAGAGATCAATGCTTATTAACTGCACAATTTTCTGTCTTTCCATCAAGTGCACCTGAAAAACATATCTTTAATATTTTATGGTACTTAAGTTTTATCAACATTATTTGTCATTGGCTAGCGCAGCTAGAGAGAAACAATAACTTCATTTCATTTCAACTAACGACAATCTCAGTTCTCATTATTAAACTCGTTGTATTAATTACAAATACAAATGTCTTTTACAGACATGATTTTAAAAAAACTGTTTTATTCCGAGAGCGCTGCTGTCAAAGTCCAAATAGTTGCTTTACTGTCATGTTACTAGTAATAGTTATGATCGTTTCTGTTTCGACACTACAACCACTGCAAGTAAACGCTGTTTCTTCAAAGAAACTTTTAACCATCGGCGGATTTTATGCATCAGGTTCAAAGACAACTTTTCAGAACGCTTCGGGGGTTAGAAAGGCAGTCGAAATGGCGCTACAAGAGGTTAATGGAAGGATGAATATCCTGGCGGGTTATGAACTAAACGTGGAATGGCAAGACACAAAAGTAAGTTGAAATATCTGTATCTGAAAATTAAAATAATCTTTAATTTTATTTTCTTTTACATTGTATTTTTCGAGATCGTTAGAATATCTTGAGTTATGTTCTGCTCAAAGCTTTCGGAAGAGTTTCCGACCACGCAATTTTCTTGTACATCAAAATTGTCAACTCCAATTCCTCGGTTCAAGAGATATAAAAGCACATCTAAACAACTATACCTTATATTCGTAAGACGTAAAAATAGGAAAAAGAAAAAGAGCGCGGCATGCAAATTATTTTTAGCCGTTTTTCTTAATGACATAGAGAAGTAATTAAATCATGTTTTAGACAACTGTCTGGCTTTAGAGGCTAAATTTAAGAATAAACTAGGAACACCTTCTACTTACAAAACAACTCCGCTTAAAACCGCAGCCTACTTTTCTTGTTTCAAAAAGACTGAGTCTGATGTCTGGATAAGAGTTGCTCTTTTCTCATTGGAAACACAGAAAAAAAGATCAAAGATTGAGGGGTTTGTTAGATGTCAGCTTGTAGAAGTAGAGTATATTCAGAGAAATATTGCAAAATTCAAATAAGACCTTTAAGTTTCAATCATGTTAAGCGCTTTGATCAATGCATGCAAGCGAAGGAGCGTGGTAAACCCGTCGGACCGAGAGACAAGAGAGACATTCAGCTTTTTTATAGAAAAAAAGTTGCATATATCATCTTTAGCTTGAACCGGAAAATCTATGCACTAAATTAAAGCGACTTTACAAGCATTTAAGTTTCACTTTTTTAAGAACAAATTTAATAATAACACTGATGTTGAAATCGAAATTTATTAAGATTAACTATTAAGTAAAAAATCGTCTTGTTCGTGTATGTAGTATATGCGAGTTACCTTACACATTGTCACTAGAATATCTCTAGTTTCAGATATACTTGATTGATTGCTAAACTACAAATTTGTACTCTTGTAATCTTGTAGATTCTTTAAAGTGAAAAAAATAACAAACGTACTTCTTTGCGGACTGTAGGGAAAAGCTTACTTTGTAGTATAAAAACTAGAAAATGAGGCTACGAACGGGCGCAAAGCCCATGGAAATTTTTACCGGTAGCGAGATGCGAATGCCAATTGTCACAAATGAGGACTAAAACTGCCCTCAAAATAAGAACATTGAGACTGAAAAAAATTTACTGGTTCTTGAAAAATAAGTGTAACACAAGTTTCCTTTTGATCCAAATGGGCGCGAAAAAGGAGGGTTGGAGATCAGTATGACGGACCTGGTTGCAAAAACAACATGCTTCAAAAATGTTTAAAGATTCTAATAGGAAGAAATTGTTAGAGCCTGAGCTATTCAATGGTTATAGTAATGCAGAAGAAAACTCAATTCACTGACGTGAATGCTAAAAACTCTGCATGCTAACAGACACATGCTCTAAAAATAGACATTGTTTCTTATTGTTTCTACTCAAGTCTAAAGCAGTGGGATAGTTATTTGCAAAAGAGACAAATTTTCAGTCCACGGTTTCAATTTTTAAACACCCCTGTGTTCAATGTGCTGTTTAAAAGTACTCGTCAAAAACGCATTATGTATTTCAAGGGACGGTGCTAATTTCTTGTTAACGGCATGATTAATTTAAAACCTGAAAATCAAATTGAAAAATAGGTCCTGCTGTTTTTAATGGGAAACGTTCTCTGGTTATAACTTATGAACATTGAGTAACTGTAATCCCAGCTTGAAAAGATTGGGCGCGATTTACTCATCACTGAAGCCTAGGAAACAAAACATAAAACCTACTTAAGTAGAAAAATCAAAAACTAAATTATCTATAAGTATAGATAATTCACATTTAAACTTACTAAAAATATATCACCTGCTGAAAAAACTCATTACACGATGACGTTTCGGACGTATCACGTGGCCTTCTTCAGGGTTCTGCCGAGACAGCTTGGACCACACAACTGTCACGTGATAGCTGACCACCTCTAATTTGGTCCCACGTTCCTGGAGAAGACCGTGTAACATGGCTGAAGCGTCGATCGTTTTGAAATTTTTTTTGTAATTAATTTCATCTGTTTCAAAGATGCGTCTCTCTATCAAACATTGACGTGATGATTTTTCAGCAGTTTGTTTTCGGACAAGTATGTTAGCGAACCTTCGGAAAATAATGACCCTTACCTGTTAAGCCTGCGTTAAAAGTTTTTAACAGAGCTATTTTCTTCTGTAATAGGCACATTTGCTAAAGAGGCAAAAGCCCTTCACACATTTAGCTCCGGTCTCACCCGTCCGGTATCACCACGAACTTTGAATACAATTGCAGCAGTTTACTTTTGACAAATATCTCCTTTTTTCACTAGTGTGAGCTAAATCACGGAATGAAAGCGTTGTTTAATCACGTGCGTCGTCCTCCAACGAAGATCGTGCTGTTAGGGGGGATCTGTTCTGCTGCAACTCAACCAATAGCGTCCTGTGCTACCTTAACAAACCTGGTGCAGGTAGGAATGCACCCTACAGACAGGGTAGTACTACAACAAACCTGGTGCAGATAGGACTACATCCTATAGACAGGGTAGTACTACAAACTTTCATGCATCAGTTTTGAATTTTTTGTAATAGAAGCCTTACTTCTCTTAGGTTAGTTACGGAGCCGCATCGCCATCTCTATCAGACAGAGTACAATATCCACTGTTTTTTAGAACAGTATTTCAAGAAAATGATCTTAATCTGGCCAAAGTTGCTCTACTAAAGTATTTTGGTTGGAAAACAGTGGCAATCCTAATTGAAGATGAACCATTCTATACCGCGGTACGTGTTACATACATCGTTTGAGATCTGTTATATGTGTTGACACTATTGTATTGTGTTGTAAAATATTGTATTGAGGGAGGGTTAAGAGAGGAACAAGGAGTCGACGGCCTTCTCTTTTGTCCTATAGTGACGCTTTGTGGACAGGAAAAGATTAAAGTATAACTTTAGACAAAAGAGGAACGAGAAAATTTTCTGTTTATCGTCCCCGTAGTTGTCAGAACTCCAAAGCTAAGCACTTCACGTTGTATTTTTGAAGATGACAGCGTGCAGGTGGCTAGCACGATGCCTTTCGACGGCAACATTAATCTTGCTTGCCCTTTTCATTAACATATGGCTAGTTTGCTTTCTCTTTTGTACGAGCAACACTTTGATTTGTGAATAGAAAAAGATATTAAGTTATTTTTTAAAGGTAAATGAAAATTGACAACATTTTTTGTACTGAGGTCGTTCTTGTAGTCGTAAGAAATTCAAAACTGAGTTTTTCATGCACGCGTACGACGACTTACTGATGACCTGCACGGTGTATTCCAATGTGCAGCTATTGTATTCACTATTGTTTCCTGCTGCCATCGTCGACGTTGGTGCAGTCATTTCTAAAGGACTTTAGCAAAGGGAGGTTATGATACGAGAGGACGGCGCTAAGGCAGCAGAAAACAATAGTGAATACAATAGCTGCACATTGGAATACACCGTGCAGGTCACCGGCACGTCGTTTCACGCGTCATGAAAATTACAACGCGCATGAAAAACTCAGTTTTGAACTTCTTACGACTACAAGAACGACCTCAGTACAGAAAATGTTGTCAATTTTCATTTACCTTTAAAAAATAACTTAATATATTTTTCTATTCACAAATGAAAGCGTAGCTCGTACAAAAGAGAAAGCAAACTAGCCATATGTTTATGAAAAGGGCAAACAAGATTGTGTTTTTTGCAAGACGTCGTTGTCGTACTGCCCTCCTCGTTTCTTAATATAATCTCTCTAACATCAGACCTAATCAAAAGGCTCTCGCGTATTTTTACACCGATCTCGCGTTTTTCGTAAACCTTACGATAAGATATAAATGTAGGATTGTTACGAAAAATATATGTGTTTTCAGACAGCTACTAGTTTGGTATCCGTGCTGGAGAAGGAAAAAATTCAAGTGGTTGAGAAAGAGCAAGTTGACGTCAACAACCTGCGACCAATGATGGGCCAGCTCAAGGTGAGCTTAAAGTTCTATGGTATATTTCTGTACATGTATTGGCCGAGTCAAGTGTATTCACTTCAGTATTTTAGCGTACATTAAAAACCATTAGCGAGAACTTATACGTTAAGAGTCTGTACGCATGTCAGGCTACTTAAACCCCCTTTTAATCCCCTTGTAACCAGTAACCATTGAGCTTAAAAAGCACATGAAGTGAAAAATTTTATTACTTCAATGGATAGACTTTGCTAAATGAGGAACAGCGGTGAAAAAATTTTGCTAAAATCTTTCCTTGTTCTTTAGATGTTAACGTTTAAAGTTTTCATCTGATGACGTCATGAGTGGTTCCGGCAAATTTGCATTTTTTCAAAATCTGCTGTTAATCCGTAACACTTGGGTGTATTTTAGCTAAACTTTGATTATTGATGTATCCGAGGCAGATAGATTATCAGTTTAAGTCTGGCTCAAACCCATCCAAATTTTACGGATTTACAGCAGATTTTGAAAAAATGCAAATTTGTCGGAACCACTCATGACATTATCAGATCAAAATTTTAAACCTTAATATCTAAAGAACAAGGAAACAATTTAGCAAATTTTTTTCACCACTGTTCCTCATTTACAAGGTCTATCCGTTGAAATAATAAAATGTTTCACTTCATATGTACTTTAACTGATAATTTATGCAGTATCCTTCAGTAAACCAAGTTTGGTGTTCTTCATCAATCTGAATCCACGACGGGATATGATTCCTTCTGATTAATTACCATCCAGACACTTTACCATTTGATCTGCAGGAACACAGATGGGTGATCTGGGCCACTGTACTCGTACTCATATATGTGGCACACTCGTTCTTATATATGACACACTCGTTCTTATATATGGCACGCTCATTCTTTTATGTGACACGCTCTTTATGGTCATTATTCATAGGAAACTCACTGAACAAAACCTCTTCTAGCTGCGTTGACATTGTGATCTTTACTGCAGCCCAGCTCATCACCGGCGAGTTAATACAAAGTTTTGCAAAAGCCTTCTAGATTATAATTCTTATTGTTATTCTTTTTAGGAAAAAGATGTAAGAATAATCCTTGCCTTGTTTTCAGAGCAAAAGGCTGTAGACATATTTTGTGAGGTAAGGTACTGACGTAATCTATACAAGGACTTGTATTGACTAAATCATAAATATGGATTCATTGCTTCATTAATTGTGTGAGTGTGCAGTTAGGGAGGCGGGAGTGTAGTAAAACTTGGAAAAATAACTGTTAATTCTCAGATAGTTTTGTACAGATCAGACAGGCAGGAACGTGTAAAGACATACCATAAGATGTTGTAATCAAGTGCGTGCATGAGAACTATATAGTGAGGATCGTAGGACCCGGAAAACATGGGTGAAGAGGGGGTGGAGCAGTTTATTTCATTAACATAGAAAAAGGCGGAAAATGGGTGGAAAGGAGGGAGAAACTCATTAATATAAAAATAGTGAACTTGCCTTCATTGTTCTTCAATACCACGATTTGACGTCACATGCGAAGTGTTTCAATTTTTTTCGGTTTTGGCCATTTACCTCATCGATCATATGTAACGTTGGACGGAAAGGTCTTTAAACAGTGTTGACACACACACATCCCCCTTCGACACGCCTGAGAAAAAGGACATATGATAATCAGTCTTCCTTACTGCACAGGCTTACCTATCAGGTTTGTATGGATCTAAGTACGTGTGGGTATTAGCGGCGTGGTACAGGCACCAATGGTGGAGTAGAAACCCCATCAAGGAAGGCCGTTGCAGCCCCGGTCAAGTCAAAGAAGCTTCTGGCAATTATCTTAGCTTCTCCTATTTTAAGACGGAGTCTTCCTCAACAAACGAGGTAAGGTTATAAATTAGTGAGTGAATAAACTGTGCTAAGCAGAAACACTTGCGTTCAGCCACCTCTCTGCTTTCCTAATTGGCACACGAGCCAAGTGATCAGGGCGTGGTGGGTTCAACTACATGCAGGAACTTTGTTTAAGGGTAGTTAATCATAAAAAGCACTATCAAGAAGAAGTCGATCACGCTCAAAACTAGAGCAAAGGCAGCACCTTCTCCTGATTGTTTTAAGACCCTGAGTGAAGTCCGGCCCCGGGAATCGAACCCGGGCCTCCCTCACGAAGTACTGGCGCATTACCAACTGGGCTAACCAAGCGGCGGGGTATCAACACAGAGTTTGAAGATGTCAAAGTCACACGTAACTGTTATATATGATCCTTCTGCTTTTGTCTTTGAATTTGTTTGTTGCTAGTTCTAACATTTTTTGTTTGTTCCATTATTAGACTAGACAGGACCGATGGAACTCTCAGCTGCTTGAAAAATTGGGAAAGTATGCTGGCCATGCATATGACGCAGTGTGGGCCATCGCTCTAGCATTAAACTCATCCACGGCTGTTCTGGCTAGTGGGAACAAAACACTTGACCAGTTCAACTACAACGACAGCAAAACAGCTGCTATCATTAAGCAAAGCTTGGCCAATGTTGATTTCAACGGGGTTACGGTGAGCCCTAGCCTCCTCTCAGACTTTTTGTGTGTCAGTCCTTTCCAGTTCCCTCCCCCACAAACAATTAGGGGAGGAAAATGGATACGAATGACACAAGACGCGTCTGTGACGAGGCTAAGTGAGTCTGAGATTGTGTTAGAGGAGGTCACTCACTCAATATTTTTGGAGGATTCATCCTCGGTGACCAAGCCTCACGTTTTTGCTCCAAGGACTCTTGTTTTTTAACGGATAGAAAAGGTCACGGAATCTCTGGGATCATTTACAAACAGATTTTTATTCTTCATTTATTTTATGTTATGAATATATATGTTGTGAAACGCTTTTACTGAAATCTAAACTGTTGTGTTAGAACAAAAAGATTTACTGTCATTCGATGTCAGACGAACTGTGTTTTATTAATAGGCTACAAAAACTTCATTCTGTAAGTTTTCGAAATTATTTTACAGGGACGTCTGCACTTCGATAAAAACGGTGATAGAGCTGGTTCAGTTTCATACATCACACAGCTTCAGGGTGAGAACCAACATATAAGGGTTCTACTTTTGCTGCTAGATAGCTTTTAGGCGGTTGATTGATTGAAGAAGTAGAAACTTGAACACCCTAGCTAGTAGCTAGAGTTTAGATTTTTCGGTACTATTTCAAGATAGCTTGCAGGTGGTTGGTTATTAAAAGAAGTGGAAACTTGTATACCTTATATCAAATTTCTGAAGGGTCACTGAAAAATAGTGCTAAGATGGTTGATGAGTTAAAGAAGTTGAAAATTTGACATCATAGTGATTTTGGAAAG
>JAOBAT010093049.1:0-17200 GCA_026413305.1 Hydrozoanthus tunicans | reverse complement strand
ATGGCATTTTTTGACTAAATTCGCATAAAATAACCATGTTTTGACACTCTGTAACTCCAAAACGAAGCTGGTGACCCCCACTTTTTATTCCATTTTAGGAGTCAACATATACAAAGGAAGAAACTGACAATGTTTGAAAAAAAATTTATGTGCGGATTTTTTTCAGGGGAATGACCTTAAATGCAAACTGAAAGCGTCTTGCATATAGCGTGCCGGCTGTCAAGGCCGTTCCATATAAAATCAATATCGAAAACAATACCTTAAATTGTGCATTCTCCATAGATATTAGAAACTTTAAAAAAGGTGTATTAGAATTTGGTTGTAATTCTGATGTCAGGAAAAAGCCGGTTTACAGTACTGGTAAAAAGGCCGTTTTTGTTTTTGTTATAGTCTTGCTTGGCTAAAGATATGGTTATGGCTTTGATTGTAGTCGTGGTTATGGTTGTGGTTGCGGTTTTGGTAACGGGGATATGGCTGTGGTCGGGGTTACAATTAAGATTATGGTTATGTTCTTGTTTGTGTTGTTGTAATGTGCGAGTCAATTCCAGCCGCGATTTTCCTCCCCCCTTCCCCGGCAAACCCCGGGCATTTGAAAAGAAATGGTTAAATGCTCGGCCAAGCGGGCAATCATTGTGGGCATATGCCCCGTCCCCCGTTCCCACTATGATGGTCAAATGCCCAGCGCCCCAGTCCATCAGACCGACATACAAAAATATTAGTTGTCAATTTTTTATAAACACAACTGTCTTAACTCAATATAACTGGATAAAACAGCGGGAACAGAAACTAAACAGAACATTGTGCTTTTACTGTGCTTTGATCTCCACCCAACCTTTCTTGTATATACAGAGGTTGTTCTTTGTTCCTTCTTCTTTTGGCCTATATACTACACATTCGTGATTAGAAAATGAACAGTCATATGGTCAAATGGTAAACTGTTAAGATCACGAAATAAGACACTAGCTCCCACCGGATTAAGATAAAGCAAATGGTTTTCTTGTTTAATATGCAGGTCATTTATGGTCGATAAATGACGGTGTTTGAAACTCTTGACTTCTGAGCGCCGTCGGAAACACGAGGCAAGTTTTTTGTTGTTTGCAAATGCCCGGGGGTCCGGGACGCTGCTAGCTGCCAAATGCCCGGCTCCCTGGGACTCATCTTCTATCAAATGTCCGGGATTTTCCCGGTGGGGGATTCTCGCTGAAAATTACAAACCAAAACGCTTTCTTTCTCGCGTTCAATGTTTTTTGTTTTCACTTTAACTTCCATCATAGGTAACCTTTTTTCTGTCAATTTTCATTCAGTTTTGTTTTTCACACTGTAATGGCAATTATTAGTTTAGGGCCTCACTTAATTTTGTAGCTGTCATTTTTTAACCATGCTGTCTGTTCCGTCCCAATCTCTAACTTGTTTTTACGAATTTATCAGCCGTCAACGGACAGAAAAGGCCGCGTCCTCTACGCACATACTGTGAGTGGACTCGGCAGTTATTCAGGTGAAATATCGCCATGGCAACAGCTTGGATGCCAAACCTCTTCACTTCAACTAATTTAGGAGGACCAGGGGGGAGCTTGACGAGGTTTGTAAACATCTCGGGTTGGTTGCGATCTGTAAAGTCGGGAGCACGGTACACATTGGATTCTGGGTACATCATAAGCCATACCTCCGAGTCTTCAACATTTACAGGGCCATTTTGAAGGGACGTAATCTCGACAGGCTCATCTAAGTGTCCAGATGATCGTGCCTTCTTAAGCATCTCTCCAGCGATGGCGGTCTTGGTTTCTGGTACCAAGAGTTTCACGTTCTTTTTAACAGCTGTAGCAGTACGGAGAAGTGCTACAATTTCAACATGGTCTCCAGACATTGTGGTTGCTATGTCAACAGAGGAGCTAAGCGAAAACGTCAGTGCCACCTTAACAAGATCGTACTCATTTCAGCTGCCGTCAGCTGAAGTGGTATCAAGACTTGATATCTCTCTCCAAGTTTGTTGAGAGAGTGCAGACTTGAAGAGTGGTTTTCCCGACAGTTGAATGATTTTGGAGTTCACTTTGACGTTTCCATCATTTGTGTAATACTCCTCGCTCTTGAGATCGTTTATAAAAGTAAACACATTAGAATGTTGCCCGTGACCAATACATATAAAGATGGTTCTGTGGAGGAAAGAAAATAACAGTAGTGTTATTGTTCCCCTCAAGACTTTTCAACAATAAACTACAATTTATTTTTATAATTATAAAGTCTTTTCTGTTCCCTTTCTTTTTGCAGCACTGTAATTCAACATCAATACGGCCGAGGCCAGAGCGGGTGGCCTAACCCTAACCCTAACCCTAACCCTAACCCTAACCCTAACCCTAACCCTAAGAGTTCTTTACCAATTTGCTAACTAGATAAAGATTGCAAAGCAAATGAATTAAGATTTAAGTAGATAAAGCACTCTTCGAAATGAGTTTGTTAATAAGTTAATTACAGAAGAAAAACAGAAGAATTTGACTGTATATGCACATGTACCAGTTTACTTAACAATAGGTCAAGAAGCCCACCACTCGTTCCCAGAGCCCACGTTCCTTATGGCCAGCTGATTGGCTTTAATTTGGAAACGAGATTTAGAAGCTATTGGAGCATTTCATGTTGTACAGAACACAGAAACACTTATGTCCTTTTTAACTGGTAATGTCTCAAAAAATTGTTCCTGTTACCTGTTTAAGTGAAGTGTGAGTTCAACCAAATTTTTTTTTGCAAAAAAAAAAACATCCAAATCTAGAAATTTTTATTTGTTTGTTGAGATTAAAAATGGCCCTCGGTTTACAGAAGAAACAACAATTTACTGTATTCGTAATCACAAAGTAGCTTCCTGCTGAGAGATTTATCTCCTATTGTAAATTTTAATAACATTTATAATAACATTGATAATGATTTAACAGAAGAGTATTGTTTACCGTATATTATGGATTTTTAGTTGAGTATTATTAACATTCTGCTACTAGCTATTAAAACAATACGTTAAAAGAGATTCCTAAACGACACTTGAACCCAATCGAGCCTTGATTTGCCTAAATTCGTTTCCAAAATTTGTTTCTAAAGGTTGAAAACACAGCTCAAAAGTTTATACGAAGTTTTCGTAGTTTGTGATCCTGCTGAGAAATTTGCCGCCCATTGGAAATTTTAATAACATAGAAATTGAAAACTACTTCTAGCTTCGCCTGTGAGGCGAAAAATTCGTATACTGAAAAATGTCTTGCTAACGAAACTATATTCTGGATTCCAGTAAGCCACAGATTTGCGCCGGCAAATACTACCAGAAAATATATACTTTCTGAGCAACTCTTCGTGGTCCTAACCTGAAATAATTATCAAAAAGCGACTGTTTATGGTTGAGCTGTGAAAATATTGCTTAAAGATGAAGATTTGTAATTAAAAATTTTGATTTTAATCGATAGCATGAGTGAGCTTATTAATTTTCTTAAAAAACCGAGAGGACTGCTTGTCAGCGTGACTTTTCAAGGCATCGTTCGCATAGTGGCTCTTATCGATACAGTTTTAATACATTGAGAAAATTTGGAGAACATGAAACACGAAGCCTAGCACATTTATTAGGTATGTTTTTTGAAAGCTTTCCGCCGTGAGAACTATAACAGCCTTCCCCTTTCAATACAAATAGAGCCATGCAGTTATTTTGTAACTCTTATCTAGAAAGTTCTAAATGTCGACAGGAATTACAGTAAAACTAAAAACCCGCGTATGCATATGAACCTAAAATTTAAGAATTGATATGCTAAAATTCTCATTTTGAATTAAACCTCTTTTTATTAAGAACCTATATATAACCCAAAATTTTTAAAAGGTTCGTTTACGTAAAATTAGGCACAAATATAGAAAAAAACAACAACAACAAAATTGGACAAGGTCTCAATACAAGATTCAATAAATGCACTAAAAAGATTTGAGTTTTAGTTTGAAGGACATGAATAATTTTACAAAAGTATTCATCGTGCAACAATATGTTCCTGATCACATTTACCCTGCAAAGTTATCTATACAGATCGATAACTACTCCACTTATCAAGCAAGAACCTATAGTAAAAGAACCTAAGTAACTTATGAAAATCTCACTGAACATCCTCTCTATAAAAAACTTTTAGGCTAAGTTGGAAAAATCTAGGTTCTTGATATGTAGTAGGTTTTTAACGTATGACAAGGTTCCGCCCTCGCTGCTTTTGAAAACTAATTTTTTGAAAAAGATAATATTTACTTTCGAACTTTCAGCGAAAAAATTTAACTGTAGCTCTTGCACGGTGGTCATCGACAAAGAGAGACAAAAGAAAAAAAATCTTGCTTTACGTTTTTTACCAGCGCTATACCAGAGTAAGTGGCTTTTTTCTCTCTTTTTAAAAATCTTTTTTGTGCAAAAAACCGGCTTTAGCACCAATCATTCCTAGACGAGCAAAATGAATGGTCACTTTATAGGGTTTCATCAACTGGTTCAAAAGTTAGAATGGATAACACCTATCATTTCTACTCTTCAAGACAAGCAAAATGAATTATCACTTTATAGGGTTTCATCAACTGGTTCAAAAGTTAGAATGAATAACACCTATCATTCTACACTTCAAGACAAGCAAAATGAATGATCACTTTACAGGGTTTCATCAACCGGTTCAAAAGTTAGAATGAATAACACCAATCGTTTCTACTCTTCAAAACAAGCAAAATGAATAGTCACTTTATAGGGTTTCATGATCTGGTTCGAAAGTTAGAATGAATAACCTCACTTTATAGCTATATTAGGTTTCATCAGTTGGTTGAATGGGGGAATGGTGTCATAATAAGGGTTTAAATTCCTGGTTTTAAAGTAAAGTCATCTGTTCATGTGTTAGTTAACGTTTGGGCTCAGTACATGTATATGGTAAGCATTATTGAGACAACACTGACGAAAAGAATATTTAATTTTGCACGCTGCGTTTAGTTGAGTGTGTACTGAATTCCTAACGATCGTACAACAACCTCTGCTGGCTAAGTGAAAATAAACCTTTTCCTTGTTTTATAATGCATTTGTTTGTATCCATTTCCAAAAAGTTTATCAAAACCGGGCACAAACCAAGCCAGAGTTACTACAGGCTTTTTTATAAGAACCAGTAAATTTGGCCGAGGCTCATTGTTCTTAATTTTTTTTGGCGATTTGAGCCTCAAATTGTTCTTAAAATGTTCTTATTTCCATGTATTTTTAAATCGAGGAAAAACTAAGCCAAAAGTGTTGCATTGTTTATGACTGTATTGGAAAACGAATTTGGTCAATTTAACCCTGCGAATTCATCGTGGTTTCACCGGCATTTTCCCCGAGACGATTTCCAGCGATTATAAACTGCGAAATGTTTCGTGTTTATTCTTTCATGTTCAGTTAAAGATCAAAGTTCAGTAAAGTTTTTAAAAAAAAATAGCTATCGACCCCGAGCCTCAGCTTGTTCTTGAATTGTTCTCAATTTTTTGCCAATCTGAGTCTCGTTATTCTTATACTGAAATTGTTCTTATAACAAAAAGCGTATAATCAATATTTCAAGGCAAGTTACAAGCCTGCTCCCAGAAGGCTGGTAAGAAATTCTGAGACGTTCTTTCTCAGACTCCTTCAACATTGAACCAAGGTTTATCGTTCGTTTGTGGTCGTAGGCTTTGCAGTTTAAAAGTTTTATGAGTTGGGTTGGCTCATACGAGTGGCCGTGAAGCAAAACGAGTTTTAATCCACTTTGAATATTTTTCATTAACAAGAATTTTAATCCTGTGAGTAGAAACACTGGCTCTATAGAAAGCTAATTTATTAAAAAAAAGCACTTGCCGGCAACTCATTTTGTAGATGGTAAAACAGAAGGCCGACAAATGAGCAACATTTTTCATGAATCGTGTTTACTATACCAACCAACGATTAAAACATTCGGAAGTTCATTTCACTAGGCGTGCTTATTTCTTAATTCCATCCGTATCTAAATTGCCGCCAGCTTTAATAGTTTGTAACTAATTAAAACAAGTAAACGGCTTTATGAATATGTCTTGACAAAGCATTGAACGTTTAAAGGTACAGCGAGAAGTTGACTTTTGGTATAAAATGTTTTCGACACAGCCAAATTCCTGAGTCCGTTCGACTGCCGACTGTCTTTCATCAATGTATTAAAAACTGCGAGAAGAAACTCTGCCAATGAACAATTATGCCCGAATGCATTTGAAATTTTTAAATTTTATAAAACATTTTCTTCATTCATAATTATCCCTTCCGTTGAAAAAAATCGAGGTGAATTCGTAAATTTCAGTTGGCGTACTTGAAGGACTAACTTAGTTTGTTGTCATGGCTTTTAGTTTTGTACTGAAAAATTCGGTTCCGACTAAAAAATTTTCAATGCTGCTCGGATAAATCACAAATTTAAGCTTTGTTTTGTTTTGTTTGTTAAAGTAGAATCAGAGTACTCGGATCTCCGGCTCTTACTTAAAAACACTTCAAAGTTTCACCTTCTTAAGTACTATACATTGCTAAAAATAACTAACACTCTTCGATTTCTCCATGTAAACCCGATTAAAATTTTTCATTCTCGGCTTTTTATTCACAGGAGTTTGGAAAGATCGACTGACAGTGCATTTATTAACACTATAAGAAACCCACATCAATCAAACTCTTGAATATTTCCGTCAGTCTTTATTCGTTTGAAGTGAAATTTGGCACGTGCAATCAGCTGCCTTTGTATTTTTAATAATAGATCAGAAACTAGTTTTTTTTTGTAGGTTTCCGTGGTTTAACTGTGGCCAAATAAAGAGTGACACATTCACAAAAACCGTGGGGTTTTTTTTGGCATAGATTTTTACAGGTTTTTTTTGGTAGTATTTTACGGTTTAGAGTTTAGAGTACTGATCATACTGAGCGGAGAAGAAGGCGGCTCGGCGTTTTTAAGCCTTAAATGAATTGAAAATGAGGCTAATTCACCTTCAATAGACTGGGCGAATGTCTAATTAACAACAAACTACGAGGAGGGTTTTTCTATAAATGAGTCAGAAGCAAACAAGGCGCGATGCAACGAGTTCACTGTTAGCTTCACAGCAAACGAATATACTATACTACTTTCGAATTTAAACCATTGCTTTTCTCTTGTTCAAAAACACCCTCAGGTCTACCGCTCAGCAGACAGTAAGCTGGCCAATCAGGTTTCAGAATTCGTCAATTGGTTTCTACGAATTTATGGAGTTAGTTAGATGTTCATCGTGCTTTCTATATGTGTCGGCATAAAGGAATAGTCACGAATGCACAGGTACGAAAAGGTTTGATTCAGCTTTCTTTAACTTCAGCTGAGCAGCTTTATGTATAACTTATACGTTCATGTTGTGGCTAGATTATGCTAAAGTTCTTAACAAGCGTTTTACAAGCTTCATTAGGTTTGCGTTCAGTATCGTTCGGAAACTACAAGTCAGATTATTGTGAGCGCCATTAATTGCTTTGCACAGTTCAACGTTTACAAAATCTTCTAGGGTGCAAACTCTTAGCAACCTTGCGGCGACCTCGGTTAAAAATTTTTGAAAAAGAATTTTTTTAGAAAAGAACGCATCGCGTCAGCCTACATTAAACGTTTCGAAAGTAATCTAAAAATGCAGCCAGTTTTAACGACAAAGCCGTCTCGTTTATATGAACTTTATTGCCTTTTTCAATCTGTGAGTTTCTTTGTCGACCGCCAGCGATATATTTCAAAGCAGGGAGATTTCTGTGTTGAAGATTTAGAAGTCGCTAAGTTGAAGCATTCTGTGGAAGTTGGAAAAGTTCATGGCTCGTATTTTCCTCATGATTTTTCTTTTCACCTTTTTCTGTCCTAACGAGTTTCCCGAGTAAAAAATGCCTTGTTATATGAAATATACGTGCTCTGGTTTTATAAATCTGGTGAATTCTAAAGCGAACTTTCCGGAGAAGCATGCGCCGGGATCCTGGCTCTCAGCATTTAGAATTTGCTCGCGCCTTGGCGCTTACACGGCCAAATAGATATTCAATACCGCTACTGCCTCGATTAATATTTCGTCCTTTCTGAGGGCCTGGGGTACTTCTTTCTGAATCCAAAACCGGATTTTTTGTTTCTTTGGTAAAATCCGAAAAGGGATTAAATTTTATGATCCGCGCTTACGATGAGGGTTCAATGGATTAATTTGAATCCATTTCCTTTGATTGTATTAGTGGATTTTTTGCTTCTTTGAGGAAGAAGTCAACAAACGCACATGTGACAAGGCGGCAGTCTTTGCACTAAAATTAAAATGCTGTCTACTGCCATATTACCTCTTGGATCAAACGTTCTTTCGCCGCAGAGAGGAATTTGAATCAATCATATCCCTTTTCGAAGTTTTTGTTCCTATAAATTGCACTACTGAAGCGAAATCTTCAAACTAGCTACAACTCAAAAATTGACAAGTATGGTTTCCGCTTCGACACTTGTTATCGGTTTTCAACATAAATTTCGTGGGTAATTTACGAAGATAAAATGCCTGTTTTAGCCTATTTAAAACCGTCTTAATTTAAGCTCATTAATTAAATATTTGTGGTGGCACATGTTTGAAATTTCTCTCATATGATCAAGGCCTGGTGGCCAAGTGGTTAAGCTAAAAGCTCACTTACTCGCTGTAAACGCTAGTTTAATACAGTAGCTTGGAGCCCTCTCCTGGCAAGTATAAATACGTGTACTGCGAATAATTTTAAGCAATGACTGATTGAAAAGAGAGAAACTGCAAATCATTTCTGTATTGCTATAAGTTAAATGTCGAAGCTTAAGCTCGGTAAAGTTTCAAAATAGTTATCGAGCCCCGAGCCTCAGCCTGTTCTTAAATTGTTCTTAAATTTTGGCCCAATCTGACCCTCGTTGTTCTTATAAAGTTGTTCTTATATATAAAAAGCGTGTATTCTGGTAACATGACAGTTTAGTTTTCATGTGGGTACGGCATACCTTGTTGCCATGGTAACCACGTTTTAACGACTAGGTTTTGGTCAAAGTTTACATTTTTTTTGTTCTGTTTGTTTATTATCATTTACCGATCGAAAACATTATGTTTAAACATGGATACTGGCTTTCCTCCAATAACAATAGGTTTCAATCAATTAAAAGGATATGATGAGGTGATGACGTCATCATTATTGCGCAATAGCTAAAATTGGTGTTTTATGCCCTAAAAATTATGACTTTATTTTTATGTAAATGTTTTGACTCAGATATGTATAGAAGTTTATATTTTGGCAAATCAATGTTTTTTAAATCGTCTGAATTATTTTATAACCATTTTACAAACAGTTAGATTCAATGTAGTAGATGCCAGGCCATTCCCCCATCCCCCACCCCACATTATGACGTCATTATGATGTCATCACGTGTCGTCATAAGTCAATATCATTTACATGTATGGCAAACTAATTACTTTCGTGATATGAAACAAAACTATCAAGTAAAATAGCAGTGTATTAAAGTTTTCCATAAAACGTGGGTTTTTACTATTATGACATCATTATGACGTCATGGTGGAAAATTACGAACACCAAGATAATACCAAAATGATACACTCACTAACTTCTATCTACCTGCCAAGTTTGGTAACTGCAGCTTTAATTGTCTTGGAGTTACGGAGGGGGGCCATTCTCAATAGGATTAATACCTCAAACTATTATCAATGTGATTGACTCTGGACTTGTTTTCCTGATAAACTGAATATATTTCTATGCCATGCTAGCGTGATAAAGGTCTATTTTAGAGCACCATAGTTATAGGGGAAATGTTCATTATCTTTTCTTAATGCCCCGGCCCTATCCCCAAAACTTAGATCTTGTCAAAATGACTGCACGGCTTAATTTGAAAACGCAGCGTGCACACAGAAAAAACGAACCCGCTCTAGTGGAATGTCAAATTTGGCTTGAGATGTGGTTTGACGTGAAAAAAGTAACTTTCTCTTGTGGTCTGAAGATACTTTTCAATGTTTTGTTTCAACACTGCTTCCTATCATAAATCTGATGTTTTCAAGTTTGTTTTATTTTGAAGAATGTTTCTGAAAAGCTGCGTTTTCGGCGGGAAAAATCTATAGGCCCGAAGATAAGCCCAATTGTATAAGAATAAATCAAAGTTATATTTCAAGTGTTACCCGATGTAAGATGGATAGAATCTAACATAATTCTTGTTTACTTTGTTCGGCTTATAAATACCTATATATTTTCATTTCCCAATTACTCAATTAATGTATCGAAAGCAGGAGTAGGCGCGAGTTATTTCGTGAATAGCAGCTGCCTTTGATCTCCGAGTTTGTTATTCTGATCTGAAAAACGTTTGATAAATACTCTCATTGCTATAACACAAACAAAATCGTGTCGCAAGCCATTTATTATCATTCATTTTAAGATACAAAGTAATAAGCAGATAATCTGATACTATTACATGGGCAATATTTACTGTACAATATATATCTAGGAACTATATGCGTTCATTCCACCACGCAATGTTTATTTACACGAAAACATTTAACGGCGCGGTCAGTGATTGGTTTTGATTTTACAAGAACTAGTTTGTCTTTTTGTTAACGTAGCAGTGATAGATAAATGAAGCAATGATATTTAAGTTACTGGTGCAAATGAATACAAAGTGAGGCTGTGGTGTCGCAACACAGCCGTCTTTGATTTCGAAAAACAATTCAGGATGTTTTTTGGTTTACAAATGAGCCTGTCGCGAGACCGCACCAATAGCTGCTTGAACGTGGCATTTCTACCATAAATTATAAATGGGCGGTAAATGAATAACAGTTTAGCTTCACAGAAATTGAGTTTTGCCGTGATGCTTGGGGGCTATCAGGTTTGAATAGGACTGCTATCATATGAAACTGTTGGATTAAGGTAGGGAACGACTTTGTTTTTAACTAAAAAATAACAAGACCAGCACGAAACGATCGTCTTGTTTTTTTATTTATATTTTCTATCGTCAACACTGCGGCAAAATGTTTCCTCTTTTGCTTCTTTATGTCAGAAAGGCGGGGAAGACAATTCTTACCCTTTTCTCAAAGTTCAATCATCAGAATTTAATAGCGTTAGGAATGAAGCCCGACTTTTGTGGGTGAGTTTGCCGATTGTCCTCGTTGTTGTTCAGTGTGTAAATTCTAGAAAAAGAAACGAACGGGCCACCTTTGGGTCAAACTTAGCTTTGACTTTATGAAGGAAAAAAAGTTACTTTCTGTTAAAGTTTCAGTGCACTAGGTAAAGTAAACTGCAGATATATAGTTTGCGTTATGGCCGATGGGTATCGTTTTTACAATCTCCATCGTTAGCAGACTTTAAGCTGGGGGAGGCTTTTCTGATCTTTATCTGTCCACAAACGCTTGGCGGGATTCCCAATTGAAAGAGCTGCTTTTGTAAATGACAACTTCACTAATAAAAATACAATAATCATGATAAAAAAGTATCAAGCAAATTGAGCGAACACCAGTAAAATGTTTAAGTTCACGTTTATGTTAATCCTTGAAACATAAAGATTAACTACCAATACCGCCAGTACTGTTATTCATTTTCCGCGTTGTTTTTTTTCTCTAAAACTTATACCGAAGCGCCAGAGAATCAGTATGATAAACATATATTCTTGTGTGAATTTTCTTCCTCTCCCCTGCTGCGAGTGATATAAAATCACCAAATTGTTATCCGCAATGAACAAAATAAAGTAGATACAACATCTGTTATTCATGTACTGAATTTTTTAATCTTCAATTTTACATGTAATCTTTTGTAAAACTACTGATCGTTTATACTTGAACTCCGGAAGATGAGCCATGACTAAACAAGTCTGTTTGTGTCTTGTGACTTTGTGATTACTGACAAGATCTTTTTCTTTGAAAACAACAGTTGCCCGAATGAATTTTAATCACTTTATGGTTAAATATTATTTTGTCAGTAGATATTTTAGTCTAATTGGACAGTTTGTCTGGCTTCTTCTCAAACAGTTTTGTAGGAAAAGAAAGTGTAGCGGTTCTTTCAAAGGCCGCTTTACTACTACTAGTTTAGTTAATTAAAAACATACGATTTTGCGAAAAATCGTCGATAATTCTCAATTCAATACTGGACTTCTGTCCCGATTACCCATGATGCAATCCGTGAAGGAGTCTATATAACCATAGTTGGTCGAGCGAGACTGTATGGAAAACGTATGGAATACAAGGAATATCTCGTTGTAACGAATAATTTTTCCGGTCCCCTGGAACGTCTTCTATTGACGGTTCGCTGTACTGCACGACTCGTGATTTTGACAAAGTATCGTATATATGATTGTTTTTTTGATCTTTGTAGCCTTGCATCACAAGGACTTAACATTATTAACGGATTTTCAAATTAAGAAATTTTTTTGTTGTTGTTCTTTTCCAGAAATGAAACAGAAATGGTTTACCAAAACTCAAGTACAGTTGCTCGGCCCAGCCCTTTCTGCGTCACCACCAACACGTCCAAAATGGTCACTATCGCGTTGTATTGCGTTCTATTGCTCGTGTCATTAGTGGGGAATTCTCTGATCGTTTGTGTGTTCTACATGAACAGATCATTAAGAACCACAGCTAATTATCTGATATTCAACATGGCAGCTTCAGATCTACTGGTGCCGACAGTTGGGTTACCATGGCTGATTAGTCTGACATACCTTAACAACACGTGGCTAGTTGATGGAATCTTCGGGGAAATCCTCTGCAAGACGGTATCCATAATTCCCAGCGTCTCACTTGTTGTGTCTACCTTAAGTATGATAGTAATTGCCGTCGACAGATTTTACGCAATTTTTTTCGCCATGAAGCCAGCTCTGATCTCGATCAAAACATGCCGTCGAATCATTGGTATGATTTGGCTTGTTGCAGTGGCATTTCGTGCACACTTCTTGTATGGATATAGGCTTGTTCACAAAGGGGACAATCAGTTAATGTGTCAGTTTCGATGGCGCCCATTCTCATATCAAACAAAAGCTCATTACATTACCTGGATAACTATGTTTTCCCTAAATGTTGCTTCAGCTCTTATCCTCACCGTATTGTACGGGTGTATCGTTGTACTCTTGTACCGACAACAGAAAAACGTCATCATGCAATCGGAGATTGTTCGGAAAAGAGCGACAGAAAACCGACAAGTAACGTTTATGCTTATTACTGTTGTGGTCTTGTTTTTTGCGGTCTGGGCCCCGTATCACGTCTATACTTTCCTGTCATTCCTCAAACCAGATTATGTCAAACAATCGTGCACGTTTTTGTGGATTGCGTACAATTTCCCGCTTTTGTACACTATTACAAATCCGTTTATTTATTATATTTTCAACAAGAAGTATCGTAAAGGTTTTAAGAAATTGATATGCTGCTCTTGTCGCTCAAGGCCTTCTATTTTGCACGATCACGTGTCCAAATCAGAATATTATCTCACCAGACTCACAAACACGCAGTCCCTACGATTACGACAAAGCGATTTGGATGATTAAGTTAGATTCAAAATAAGTTGCAAGTGATATATGTTACAAGTCTTTCATAATTCATTTTATGTAAAGCAAAATGTATTCGTAGGTAGTTTTACACTCTTGTTATTTTAGGTGAAATTTTGTGAAGATGGACAAATATAAATACTGCGACTGACATACGATACAACTTGGACTTGTCAGTACAAGAAATCTGTCTGATATTAAAATTGGCCACTACTTAGCAATACCTACCACTTAGTAAAACGTTTTGTCAAAGTCTTGGAATTTAGCTTTCCGTGTATTTTTATAGACATGAGTTTATTGTAGTTAGTAGGTTTTGTGTTGATTAAAAGGTCCCTTTTGAAAAGCACTTAAGTGTGTTGTTATAAGTATTAATACTTACCTGAAAACATACTAAATCCATTAAGCTCCTCGCTAGAGCATAGGCCATTGATCAAAGATTCCACCTTCTTCGATTTTGATCCCTCTTCTTCAACTCCCCCCAGTTATAACCATTTTTCTTCGTTTTTGCTTCCACACTCCGCCTCAACGTATTATTTGGTCTTCCACACTTGCGCTTACCAGAGGGGTTCCACATGAGCGCCTGCCTCATTGGACCTCTCTCATAAATCCTCGAACGAGGATTATGATGTTGATAACTTCAGTAAGTACTATTGTTATCGCTTCAATCTCTATCGGAAAGTAATGAAGTTTATTAGCCTTCAATACAATGTTACGTTGAAATACTGAGTCTATATTGAGAAGACAGAATTTTGCACAAGTTTTTTATTCAATTAGTTGATTGTTGTGTTTTACAATAAATTTGAATGCAAAATTTCAAAAACCGACATTTTCTTTGTTTATTCATCCAGATATAATTTATGATATAATACTTTTTAAATGTGCATGATTGACTCAAAATCTTTCCATTCATCTACCTTGATATGGTGCAAGTTTGGTAAATCTTGAGCTGTACACCAAGAAAAACGGCCGAAGGCACTGATGTTTAGAGTTTGTTCTGTTTTCCCTAGTCCTCCTTCCTCTTCCAGTCTCATTTCCTTCATCTCCTCCATTAATTCTGGTCCTCCTCTTCTTCTCTTCGTTTGAACTCAGTCTGTTTCATCTTCTTTCCCTTTCCTTTGATCCTTGTCCTCCTCCCCTTCCTAGTCCTCCTCTTCTCCCCTTCCCTTAAACTCAGTTCCTCTCGTATCCAACCCCTTTCCCTTGCTTCTTCTCTTCCCATAACCTCAGACCCTCTCATCTCTTCCCCCTATCCTTTAAACCTGATTCTCCTCTTCTCCCCTTCCCTTAACCTCAGTTCCTCTCATACCCAACCCCTTTCCCTTGCTTCTTCTCTTCCCATAACCTCAGACCCTCTCATCTCTTCCCCCTATCCTTTAAACCTGATTCTCCTCTTCTCCCCTTCCCTTAACCTCAAACCCTCTCATCTGTTCTTCATGCTGAACATGAAACGCAGTAAATAAAGACCTGTGCGCAGGTAATATGACGTTTACCGAAGGACTTTTGTCTTTTAAACTTCTTATCAGTACGCACGTTTAATTTACCAAAACAAGGGACTGTTAGCAGTCTAATAGCTTCATGTTTTCAACCTTAAAAAATACCGGGCTCTTGGTTTAACACAGGTTTTCCTTTTTGAAATAGCCCCTGAAAAACACTGGACTGACTACTTTAACCCCTAAAAACACGTTGGTCGTGCCTACCACCCCAATATAAGGTAAAAACTAGTGTCTGACTCCCATCGTTCTCCGCGCTCCGTAAAAATAAGGCTCCCTGAATGGACCCCAAAAACTATTAAAATTCGGGTGTGCTCGCAATGCTCGATTTATTTTAAAATAAAAACCTAACTCACCGGAAACACGCTTGACTTGCTAGGGAGGGGCTTGGTAGCCGTTAACAAAATGGCCAGCGGAATACAACTGCACATGCGCAGTAGGCCGGACAAAACAATCGGAATATTATTATGGCGGAAGTGGAGAGACTACCGATAGCTTAAACGTGTAGTTGTGGGAGTTTTGCTGGCGGTAAAAAATATTGCCATAACAGTTTTGCTCGGGAGAATGCAAAAACCAGATTTCACTGGTACTGAGTGACGAGGTAGTGTAATATCGTCAAATGTCCGTAGAGGTAAGTCATCGAAAATGCTTCTAAATCCACCGTTTATTACATCACGTGTAAGACTCCATGGAAGAAAATTTCTTGTTTTTTATTTCCTTTATTTAGCGAAACACTGCAAGACAGCAACTTCGTAATAATGGGGTTCTTTAATTCAAACAAGTTTTATTGTTTTTGTAGATTAACTTCATCAGAGCTCTACATAGGGGAGGTTTTTCATGAATCAAAGATTTAACTCTCGCTTTAGCTGGAACTAAAACATTCATTGCCAACGCTTCGACGATTATGAAATACATACTGGATTAAATAAAGGTCGTCCGAGCGTTTGGCATATCAAACAACTTGTTAGTCGGCTTGTCAATTTATATTCATCGTAACAGTGCAGGGGATTAACCACATTTTCATTGTGATATGTAACCGATTTCCAGAGAAATCTTTTTTTATATCCGTGAACATGTTGATTTTGAAAATGCGGTAGATCCGATTTGTGCTTAAAATCGTGCGTGCATCTTTGTTCGTCGACTTGCTCGTGTCATTATGACAGGAGATCTGTATTTTGTTGTGTAGTCACGCACAAATATTTATTTGTATCGACTCAGAACTCAAAACTAATCCTATATCAGATGAAACGAAGAAAAAGAAAATCAGACTTACTTCTGTTCGACGTTCTCAAGAGCGGCCATAGTTTTAGAAAATTGTTGCACAACCCATTATTTTTGATATATTAATTTGTAAATGTAAGCTTGACTGATTAAATTAATTTTAGCGGTCTGAAAAGGTGCTTCAAACTCGGTCTCTCTCAACATCTCTCTAAACAACTCTTCTGTTGCGATAGAAAGACCATACTTTTAAACTTGATATAGTTCGAATTAACTTTAATGACAATTCACTTGACATACGACTGTAAACACGCAATATCAACACAGTGAATCGAAGGCATTCCGAGAAGCTTAATCCGGCGAAATGAATCCTTGATTAGTTGCCGATCCTCAAGTTTGTTTTGTCGAAAACTTTGATAACCCCTGCAACTATGCATATATATTCTTAACTTCTTAGAAACTTGTGTTTTGACAGAATTAAATATTCTTGTTATTGAAATTGAAAGAAGTCTTCGTTTGAATTGGGTTAATTTATGGCAAAAGCCATTCTCGTCAGTTGTACTCACAGCTTACTTGTGTTTTAGGCTCTGTAACGTTGTTCAGACATCGCTCTATTCTTCTTAATTTAGTTAGTTAAAATTCACAGCGTGCAGTTAATCTTTAAACTTCATTCTAAGAGGATCTTGTAAAGAACTATACAGAAATCACCAGTAACTGAAATTTAATCTTAGTAAAGTGGCATCATTCTTATTTTAGGGCTGCAAACGACCCTATGTAAACAAACACTTGTTAAAAAGGTGGGACTGTGGGAGAGGGGCTGTGTTGTTGTGGGACTTGCCAGCTACCCTAAGTGTATAGGTTTATTTATACGAGCCACACCTTGAAGTTGAAGGCTGGAGTACAGCCACCTGCTAGGAAGTCAACTAAAAGAATACTTTGCTGTGCTTTTCTCAACTTAATTTTCAAAAAAACATACAGAAACAGTTTGCATGATGACCTTGACAGACCTTTGCAGAATGT